>JAPEVF010000040.1:57931-80740 GCA_029747585.1 Pleurotus djamor
CNANANGGAARGTAGTTGGGTTTTATACGAACACAGACCAGGGCAACCGAAGTATGCGGGCTGCAAAGAYAAAAGAGCACACTCCACGGTGTCACTTAAGCTTTCGACCAGCGAACTGGACCATTTGTGAGTGCCCACATGCGGAAGGCGTGGTGGCGAGTAAGGCACGAGCGAAGTTCTTAATTTTGCGTTGGTGTTACTAAACTGGACCAGCARGTATAAGAAGAAAAGGGACAAGCAGRGGGTGCGCTACGACGATGGCATCCAGTGGATTCGAGTGATCATTGATGTTGAAGGATAATTCCAGCGAGAGTCAGGTGGCTGGATGATTTGTCTGCGTTGGGCGTCGTCCTTKTTGATCTTCAACAACGTGGCTAGGCATGCAGCACGAAAGTAAAATGGTGTGATGCAATGCAGGGGATTGGCATAGACCGTGCTATTTTAGGGTGCGTCTTCTGCAGCAACCACCGATAAGAACTTGGAGGATTGGAAGCAGGCTCGACCACGACCGATGGCTCCAAAACTCTTTCTGACGCCTCAAGGCCAAGGAAACAGGTTAGCCCATACCCCATCATGCATCATTACCCGATCGGCGTTGTGATATCGCCTTCGCGCTAATGTGCAGAAAAGGTACGCTCCATGTAAGGTAGGAACGAAGATAAGCAAGTTCGCCGTCCGCCGTTCTAGTATATTAGTAAGTCAAACTTCAAGTCCGTATTATTTTTTCTCGGATTGTCATAGACATCGAAACTGCGACGGGTGAACAGTTGAGAAGGTTAACAGCTAGAAGTAAACATATCCTCACCCTGAGACGTCCTTGGGAAGGGTCCGAAGGAACGTGTTCATAAGGGGGTACAGAAGACCGATGGCTCGCATCCCAGATCTATCTAGGGCAGGCGGGCTTCGTATGAGATTAAGGAGACCTCCGGTTTGACGGAGGAAAAGAGGTTTTCCGGACAAAAAACATTAGGTCATACATCGCGTACTTGGGGTCGAGTAGAGGTTAGGCGTCGAGTCCAAACGGGCAACTCGAGGACGAGCGGCCATTCCCGCGCCAATTCCGATGGTGGCGTCCAACTAACGGGTCAACGCAGAGGGACCACGCAAGAACAGATGAACAGAGGCAACCGCTTGGATGTGTGCCAGTGCTAAAATGGATAATCGAGTAAGTACTGAGGCCGCTGATGGTGGCTGCGAGGAAAAGCAAAGAAGAAAAGGCCCACCATTTTAAGTTAGGTTTTCTGCTGAGTTTAGTCTCCAGTATCAGTTCAAAAGGCGACGACTCCGTCCCGAGGCGTCGTTTTTTNCGCGATGATCGCCTGGTCCAGGGCGAAAAAATAAAGCATTCAGTATGCTCATGGGAGCTCAAAGCCTTGATGCGGTATAGAGCAGAAAATATTCAGAACACGAGCATTGCATGCAGAGTCGAGAAAGGGAGCTTGGATGGCCCTGCCATCCGACATTCGCATTATGCTAGATGTACTTGGAGTAACTAGAAGATTAGGATATTGATATCAGCTAGAACTCAGGCGAGTGAATGCATGGACTTGCCCGTCAACGTCCAAATTTTCAAACTTCAGGCGCGTTACGTAGACTTTTCTGATAGCACTCTTCACCACTAGCCCTAGGTCAGCGTCGGCGAACGGACTTGCTAAGGCCAGCGTAAACGCTGATGATGATGGCAGTTGGAACTTAAAGGTGAGCGATAAATTTCGACTTCGCGCCAGGGACGACGGAGCGTGTCTCCAGCGTCTGATATTTCAGTTCTAGGCTGTAGAGAAGTCGTTGGGCGTGGTTCCAGTATTGGGCATGTAAGTTTCGCAGAGTGATGCTTACAAGCGTCGGTTTCGCACAAGAGTCGAAGCCCAAAGAGGAATGGCGTCAGGAGTATCCCTATTCTGCAAAGTGCCATGTGACATCAACTTTGTGGCGCCTGCTTGGTCGCTTTCCTCGCAGATCGACTCTGACCACCATGTCCGACTTTGATGATATTGGTGACGAACTCCTCGAGCTAGCTGGCGATGGCGACAAGAAGCGCAAGAAAAAAGGCTCTCACAGACCTACGAAGCGTCGTAAAGGCGAGTAAGTAGGACTTCAATTCACCGTCTTCCAGACCCCTTCTTCGAGTTAGAGTTGATGAATCCACCGTGCTAGCCCCATGGACTCTCAATCTGAAGGCGAACCAGAAAGCGAGGAAGCTGACGCTACGAACTTATATCCCTTGGAAGAAAAGTATAAAGATGAGGAAGATAGGAATCGGTATGACGACTCCCCACTGCAACCTGTGTAGGCTGATGGGTACGGCTTAGGTTGATGGCGATGAGCGAATTTGAGCGTGAAGCGATTCTGGCGAGTCGCGTTGAGGAGATGGAAAACTTGCGGTTCAAGCTGAGCGTGTCGGCCAAGTTGGCGCAGAGTAAAGGAGATGACAGTGTTGCTCAGGCGGCTAAGAGTGAGTGGATCGGTTCTGTGAGTATCTCGGCGAATTGGCTCATTGTTATATTTCTTTGTCGGTCAAAAGGACAACATGCCGTTCGCGGTGCCACTAAGGAGAAGAACCGGAAGCTAGAAGAGCTAAAGGCTCGACGGAAAGCCAAAGGCGAAAGAGACAAAGTATGTTACCTTCTTTGGCTTAGTTCGACTTTATACGACTTCTCATCTACCCTCTTCGCGAATTTTAGAACAAGTCTGGCTCGCCGAAGCGGGACCGGTCGTCTTCCCCAATGGACATGGAAACGTCCGATGAAGATGACGACGAAGACGGCCAAATCAGCAAGCTCGAGCAACAGGACGAAAAGCACCTAAGATTGTTGAACAAGATTCCTCCGTCCATGCCGGAAGAGAAGCTTTCCTTGACGGATCTCGAGCAGTGCCGCATCACGCGTGACATGATATCGCGAAACTGTACTCGGACGTGGTTCCATGATATGCTCAGAGGTAGAGGCCTATCCGTCACCTGATGTCCCCCTTTGGCCCGTTAATATCGTGGATGCAGGTGCCTGGGTTCGTTACCTCATCGGCGACGGTGTTTACCGTGCCTGTGAAGTGATAAGTGCGCGTACTTCGTATTCCATTCTCCACCCACCTTGACTTGATTTGATGCAGGTGTTATGACGGAAGGTGTCAAACCCTATAAGGTTGACGATCAGGTTGTTACCTTGTCGTTCGAGCTTAAATACGGGAAGGCAACAAAATTTTGGCCAATGGATAGGGTGTCCAACTCGCCATTTTTAGAGGTTAGCTTGGTCTTGTTCGTGTCATTCCACATCTGACCATGTACGGCTATGCAGAAAGAGTTCAGCCATTTGGAAAGCACTTGTTTAAAAGACAATGAGAAGTTGCCTTCAAAGGTCGATGCTGAACGACGAGCGGCCCACATACAGAAACTGCTGTCACAACCGATGACGGAGGTGAGTGGTCGTCATTCAGTCTTCTACCGATGATTCAACTCTTTTCAGAGCGACTTTAATGCCATGCTGGAGAACAAGCGAGCAACTCAGCCGACTAGGATGTCTTCATCATCGCTCACCCTCGAAAAATCCCAGCTCAATGCTCAGAGAACGTTGGCTCTTCGACGACAAGATTACAACGAGGTTGCGATGCTCGATGCTAAGATCAAAGAATTGAACGAACGGCAGGGTCATCGACAAAATACTGCAGAGGCCGACGAAGTGGCTAAACTTAATGAACGCAACCGCAAGTCTAACCTCGAGGCGATTCGAAAAGCTGAGCTCTGGGAAGCAGAACGACGTCGAGAGCGAAAGCGTATGTTGGTCAATGGGGCTAACGGCCTGAAGAAACTTAATTCCGCGACTCCTTCATCAAGGTTGGTTCTTTCTTTGTTGTGCTCATATTGTCAGTCATTGGTGGCCCATGCATCTTTCCCCGTGCTTGGTTCACAGGCCCGGAACTCCTGCTGCTGGTGGCACCCCATTACTGGGCGCGCAAACAGACGACACAAGATCTGTCTCACCCATGGCTGTATCCAAGGACAATTTCGAATCGAGCATTCTCGCGGACGTGGATGTGGATCTTGGGGACTTTTAAGGTATTATATACCCTCTCTTTCAGCCTTCAATGTCATATATATATACTTGCATACGCGCATTATAAGCTTTTCGTGTACACTACATCCCAACTTGTATTATTTTCGCATCAGACCAACACGTGTGGCGAGATAAGATAAGATAAAAATTGTGGGCCAGGGCAAACCTAAATCTGTTCTCGCGCACGAACCAGCGCTCATCTCTTTGTTGCCCCGAACCTTTTATATCTGGGGGGGCCCTCTAGCCGTCACTATCTGCCACGATGCCGGGCTCCGCAACATCCCTGGGCTCGTTGAGCTCGCCTTCGCCCTCCCTCTCCCCACCCCCTGCCGGCTCCGCTGGGCAACCTGAAATCGCCAGCAACGGTCTCGGCACAGACTCGGAGCTGTCAGAACTCACAGAAGAAGAGCAGGAGGCTGAAAAGCAGAAACGAAAGCGACCGAAGACCACACGACGCTCGCTAAATCATACAAGACGGTCAGCACGGGGTGGGGCATCCGCACGCGGACGTGGGCGTAAACGAGGGACACTCGTACCCCCTGCGATGTGGGAGTGGGTGCCCAAGCCTTCAGAAGAAGAGGAGGAAGAGGAGGAGGCGTCTGGGCCACCGAGGGCTATGGAGGAGGAAGAAGAGGACGATGGGTCTCGCACACCTCGCTCATCTGCCCACCACCGATCCAACCACCACCCAACTGTACATGACGACGATGACGGCGAGCCTGACGGAGATGGAGGGTCTCCTCCTCGTGATACGAACCATGTCTCCTCTGGGGGAGGAGAAAACGATGCAGCTGAATCTGGGGAGGAGGAAGTGGCGGACGGCCTCAGACCCATTCGCAGATTAATCCGAAGGCCATTGCCTCAATCGAAGCGCAGTGAACGTGGTGACGAATCTAGCGGAACTGAGGACGATGAAGACGATGCGAACGCTACACGAAAGCGTCCCGCCGACGAGGAGGGCGTCGAGGAAGACGATGCTGCCATGTCCGACCAGCAGGACGATGCCGCTGACGTCGAGAGCGAGGACGAGGACACAGAACCCGAGGCAGAGCCGGCCAAAACAGCGTCTGTTGATCGAGACGGTCCTCCGAGCCATGATGCAAGCAAAGTCTCAGCCACGCCGCATGTAAATGGCGATATGGACATTGACGCGACTACGCCCACAAACGAGTCTGGTGGCCCAGTTGTCGACGATCCACCTGCAAACCCTCCTGCGTCCACCGTCGCGGTCAATGCCACGGAAGATAGTCCACAGTCCCCTTCACCGTCGCATTCGGGTGCAAATACACCAGCTTCCTCGCGTTCACCTTCTCCCACACCACCACCTCCTACCCGATCACCTCCCAGAGAGGCTCAGGAAACCAACAAGGCATCAACTACGCAAGAGGCGAAACCCTTGCAGAATGGAATTAAGGAAGGCACGGAGTCTACGCTACCGACGGCGACCACGACGACCAAGCATGTCCCACCTCCGTTGGATCTCAGCAAAGTCCACGCGAGCACAGCGGAACCCGACGCAGAACCAGATATTGACGTTGATGCCGATCCAGACCCAGACCGGTCCGCGGAAGATATAGACGTGGATGATGTTTCACCCGACAACGACTTGGAAGCAGAATTAGAGTCTGACCTCCAGCCTGCACATCGAGCTGAAGCGTTGGACGTCCTTGCTAGGATCGAACTCAAGTTTTCCTTGCTTCGGGAGCGGCTGTATGTTGAAAAGATGGAGACCTTGGCTTGGGAAGAATCCTTGGTCATGGAAAGTGCGTATTGTTCTCCCCCTTCATCCTTAGCTCCCGTTAACAATAGCAACCCGACAGGTACACATCCAGAATTAATCCATCTGCAGACCGAATTGTCTAATAGACGCGACAAGCGTTTAGAGTTGGCTTCTCGGAGGCAGGAGTACGAGATCACCCATGTCACTAAGCGTCGGAAGCTGGACGAAGACGCTACATGGTCATGGTGGAAGGTTCGTGCTGGTTTTTGACTTTGTTATTATCGGTCTCTGATGTCATCACAGGTTGCCCGAGACGAGCTACAAATAGACATGATCTCTGAAACGAACCGTCGTCGTAGGCAACTAGAGCGTGATCGCAAGGCGCTTGAGCGACCTCAACCAAGTAAGTCCTCGTCGATTGAGACATAACCTGTCCCTCATGAATCTCTTCTAGTTCGTCGCATTCCCCAGTACCCTCAAGAAGTGCCTCCCCCTCCCACCTTACGACAGATCGCCAAAACCTTCCCTCATACTCAACGCCGTGATAAGAATGGCACCGCTTTTACGGGACCGCTGTATTACCCTGAAGTGACGTCACTTACGCCTGCAGAGGTCTCCAGTGATATCGAGATGATATACCAACACCGACGAGCCGTGCATGTGCTTTCGGACTCTCAGATCGTATACCACGCTGCATACGATCAAACCAACGATGGGCCAGCCATGTCCTCGTTTACCAACCGGATGCCACCTACCGCTTCGCTTCAACACCCCGTGACGCTTATTTCACCACAAAACCACCCAACCATACCTGGATCCGAACCAGGGCCCAGCAGGGATCCTCATGTTCAACATCCTCTCGGTTACATCAATGGTCAGGATGTCAGCGGGCACTCACAGCAGCTCCCCATTCACAATTCGATCTACGGGACTAACGGTGACTATCTGGGTCAAACTAACCGTCGATCGATATCTCCTGTGCATCTTCTCCCCAATGGAAGCACCAAGCAAAATGGTACATGGGGAACTGCCGCGAATGTTTCTAGTGACTGGCCTGGCGATGCGTCTAGACGTGAGATGCCCATCGGGGAGGATGAGGAGCGGATGAGGATACGAAGAGAGAGGGATAAACGTGATAAGGATCGGGACAGGGAACGCGATCAAGAAATGGAGAGAAAAGACCATGCTGCCAGCTATCCTCATCAAGGAGGACCAATCCGTCATGCTGCATCTCATCCACCACATCAACATGTCCACGCACATCCTAACCAACTTCCTCATCACCACAACGGACCTCATCATCATCACCACCACCATCATCACTTCCATCATCACCACCATAGCCACAACCAGCCCTCTTCACATCCTTCGATTCCTCCAGCGAGCTCGGACGTCAGCCCCACACATCCTCCTACTAGAGACTACGACACCCCTCGTCCTCAATCTGGACCTCCCCACGCGCCTGAGATCATAAATCTCACATCGAACAAGCCACCGCTGTCACATTGGAAGAGCGACGATCCTCTGGAGTATCGTGATGGACGTCCTAAATCTAGTCATCCTGGCCCATCACAGCCAGACGAACGTGAGCGTCCGCTCGCTACTCCATTCGTCTTAAGTTCGTCTCATACGATTCATCAAAACCATCCCACCATGAATCCGGCTAACGGCACCCACTCCCCTCGTGGGGCTTGGAATGACGAGGCCAATCTGAGGCTCCCTCCACCCTCTGGCACTAGTCCTTTAGGGTACCAAGATGGACATCCTCACTCACCAGGGCCTTCGAGGTATTCTTCTCTGTCCACTCTCCCCAACCGTGTCCCACCACCTCCGCCTCAAGGTCTGAATAAGCCAGGGTCTCTGGGGTTATCACCACCGCGCACCCGTGCTATTCCCCAAAGTCCTCCACCTTTACACCCCAATAATTCTATTCACTCACCGCCACGATTCGGTCCCCAACCATCCAGGTTATCTCCCAACCTCAAGCTTCCACATACTTCTTCACCTTCTCTTCCTACTTCCAAATCTCTTCCAGCGGCCGCCGGTGGGAATATTGGTTCATCGAATTCGACGATTTATTCACCGCGGCTAGCTGGACCGGGGAGAACGTCGACACCTACCGGTCTCAACACGACAGCTGACAAGCACACAAGCGGTGCCAGCAACATGTTCTCTGGTAGTAGTCGGACGGCGTCGCCGTTGACTGCGGGGTTACCGTATCAGTCGCCTTCGTCGCACTCTGGGATACCACCGTTACCTTCGAGATCCCTGAATAACGTCAACGGTATACTTGGTGATCGCGATAGAGATAGAGAAAGAGAAAGAGAGAAGGAGAGAGAATGGGATCGTGAGAGGGACCATCGCATTCCTCCTCCGAGATCGCCTATGCTCTCTGCACCTACAAAAATGAAAGTTGCCCAAATCGTGGATGGTCATTAGTTGTTATGTTTAAAGACATTAACCGTACATGGGTTTCCCTTACTATTTCCTTCTTTATTATTATGGATTCTCGGTTTCCTTTGCTATTTCTCTATCTCATTTCCCCTTCACCTCGTGTTCTCTTCGATGTAACCGCGTACGTTATTACTCAACTATACAATCTGTTGCAAACATCTTTTTCTTATCTCTTTCTCGCTGCGTTAGGAATCCTCAAAGGGAGGTTTAGACAGCCAGGGTACATGACATGTGGGAACACGGTACATATGTCATTGCCTGATATGGTCGCGGGGTAAGCGCGGTAAGCTATCCCAGCCCGAGGAAGAGGACGCCTGCCTCGAACGAGGACACACAGCGCCACTCTGTAACATCTCGTGGAATCAGAAAGAAAAGCAAAGGTGACTGCTACGTGAATTCAACGGCGGCCGACCCTACCACCATCACCAATTGCAAACGCCGCATAGGCCGCCTTCGGACGGAGTTGTTTTCAATGGTGGTAAGGATGGAACGAGAGAGAAGGAACTCTGGTGGGTGGTTCTTGGATGGGACACATGGCTAGGGCCGCATGGCATAGAGTGTGAGCGATATAGTCGACGGGGCCTATCAAGAGACGCTGCGGAATTGCGTCGGAGGTCGCGTGGTCGATAATCGAACGTCAAAATATGAGCTGGCTGCACAGGATAGAACATCTTGGGAGCCACAAACGTACACGCCCTACGGTTAGACTTTTGGACGCCGCCCACGCGCACGCTCTTCTTACCTCGGGAAGTTTCTTCTTTCCCTCGAACTTGGGAATAAATCCCGAGCTGATGCCTCGAAGAGATCCCATTTTGAATTGAGTTGACCAGGGATCCGGGACTTTTGTTTTCCTCGAAGTTGCGCCGATAAATAGGATTGAGTGGGAATTTTGCAAGATACTTATATACTTGCGAAATGCGATGACTGTGACGTCGTCGAAAGCTATGCCAATGAGCACTCCTCCTCTGGAAATGGGAAATTCACGCGCTCGAGGGAGTGGAGTAGAAGACGGTGAGTTTCAGAGAAGGAGCCTTGGAACTGTAGCCTCAGTGTTTTACGTGTTTAGATGCATCTTCGGATACTTCGTCCGTGAAGGTTTCGAGTCGTACGGTGAGAATTTTNGGTGTCCTGATTACTGCACGGTGAAGTTAGCGTTGGGTACAAAGATTTCACCAAAAAAAATTCGAAGCGGAAAAACGAAAAAGGTCAAATTCTAGGTCTGGATTGCGTGGCTTCCCCCCAAAGATGCGGTATGGTGGTCCTCGCCTAACCAACATAAGATAAAAAATGATCGAGTAAGCACGAGCACGCCCAATGACCGCATGCTTTGGCGTAGGGCCTATTTGTTTTCTGGAATTTTTTTGTGTTTTTAGGAAATCCAGGGTAAGGTCGGTGGCGAGCAAAGATTACCGTTTGCCATGGAAGTGGCATGAGAAAAGCAGCGGGTAACAGCCACAGTGACAGAGAGGTTGGCAACAAGTTGAGTCGTTGTATCGGGAGCATTGTTGGGCAATCGCGATTCGAGGGTAAGGAATTTGAGCTCCGCGAAGAGTCGAGACGGCGGCCGCCGGCCCCGATCAGGTGTGGGGAGCTCGGAGTCTGTAAACGGAGGCCAGGGCATTGCCGCATTGAGAAGTTGGACGGAGCTAGGATCGTTGAAATGGTATTATATTGATATGTTTGAGTTTCCATTTCGCGCCTGGTTCCAGAAACATTTTCTACTCGAGTGGCGATCTCTCTTCCTGCTATTTAGATCCACTTGCAATGTCTCCCTGTAAGTCCGTCTCTACCTTCCTGCGACCCTGCTAGTCTCACTCTGTCCCCGTGTGCGAGATCCCCCCTCCAATGAACACACTCCCAGCCTCTGATGGCCTATATTTTATCTCAGAATTACCGAGGTCAACCCCTTCCGAACTCCATCAGCCCATCGTAAAGTTGGAGGCTTCTTCTTCCCCCGATTTGCCTCCGGACACTCCTGCCCAGCTCTTGCGACTTCAATATCTGGCCTCGCACGTCGACTCTCGCCCTCTTGACTCCCACTCTTCATCTGGAGATCATTCAGAACCTGGAACACCTATTTATCCCTGCGCTCTCCCGTCTGCTTCATTATTACGCTACGCCCCGCCCCCTCAATCCTATCATTATATGTCAACACACTCCTGGCCCTCCTCTTCCATAGGCTCTCCTGATAGCGTGTCTGGACCAAGCGATCATACATACCGGAATAAACTCGACTACGCCCACATGCACCACGGCACGGTYGCCTTCGACGACTACGACGATGATGTCTCCGAGCTCGTCGACATGTCCACCGACGCGTCTCGTCTCGATCCAATGCCGTCTCATCTGAGCAACGACAAGTTGGTTAGGCGGCGTAGCAGTAAAGGTGCGTTTTAATACTTCCTCGGAGATGGCTCGAACATTGAGGAAAATATTTTTGCCAGCCTGTGACCAGTGTCGTAAATCAAAGTGCAARTGCGAACGCGCCTCACCCAATGAACCGTGTCGGTCCTGTATCACCCTTGGAACCCGTGAGTCCATCCTCCATTCGTCGTCCCCGCCGCCGTCGAGCGTGCTCCTTGGCGATACCATCTCGGACATCATCATGCCTTTGTCCTTTTACTTCACGTCTGGCCATGATGCAACTTGTGATATCCTCTTCTCTTCACATCCCTTTCCCCCTTCCAGAACTTTGGGTTTAGGGCGCATTGCCCAGCGAGGTCTTATGATCAGTCCGCTGTTCGTGCCTCTACCGTATTATTCATATACATCACCCATCGCGTCAAACATTCCCTTTTATTCATTTCCTCTCACGACTCTGTCCCTCGCTCAGAGCTTCCAGACTTTCCCACTTCTTAGCCTATTTCGAACCAGCGTCACTGATGATGTTCTCRCTTCTCTCGCTCCGTCAGAATGCACCTTTTTGGGACCTTCTCGAAAACGRGGGCCTCCYAAAGGATATATCGATGCCATTGAGGCTCGCCTTCACCAAACAGAGGCYCTGTTGGGCATCATCATGTCCGCGGGCGATGACCGCGCACATACACTCCTCCATGATATTGCCAAGGTGTGTCCCTGTCYTTCTTCAATTCATGCTYTCCGTGCAYATTATATTCCCRTTGCTTCTCCGACACCTATATAGGGGCATTACCGCCCATTTCGTCTCATTTTTCCCATCAGGACTTGATCAGGACCTCCATTTTACCACTAAGACGGGTGCATCACTTGTAGATGTGCTAGTGGAGCCAGGGCACTCTTAGGGTGATCGCTTGTATGCGAATGTTTTACTTTTACGTGACATTCGCGTAGCTTAATTGGCCGCTCTACCACCTTTGAACTTTATTCGTATCATCACAGATCACTAACCCTTGTTTTCTTAGGACCCGTTGGCGAAGGAAATTATCAAGCGCGTTGATAACTCTTCCTATGGCCCTCAGGGGCGCCAACGGGGTGATAATGTAGCTGGTTCCAAGCGTCCTGCTTCCAGCTCCGAACCGGTGCCCCCTCATAGCTCGGGAAAATTCTCGCTGGACAAATTTGATATCCAGTCGACTCAGTCAGTGATTCGTCTATCTTTCTGGACCCTGAGTTCTGATCAAACCGTAGCCCATCGAACGACTGGCAAGACCATGTTTTATCTATTCTCCGTTCCGCTTCCATCACCCGGGGCACCCTCGTACAGGGTGGCTCTGATGTTCATATCTCTCCGACAGACAGCCGCAGTCGTGACGTCTCAAACTCCGTCCCCGGTGGTGCAGGCGGTCGACCCATTCTTCGCGTCTATCCTCCAGAACCTCATGAYYTTGCACATGCCCACACCGATGASGATAACCTATCTGCTGGACGCCGGCAAAGGCGTCGCGTTGGYACAGATGACCCCGGTACTTATGGCTACATGGCTACTTCCCCCAGGGACTCTGCATCGCCTGTATTTTTGTCGCGAGTCGCCCACGGTTCGGTTGGCTTGGGAAGAGGATCTAGCCCCAATTCTTCGAACCACCATACCACCGGACGACTCTCTGGGAATCGGCGTAGCTCCAGCTCGATGGAGTCCACTAGCTCAGGCTCAGAGGACGAACTCCCCGAGGCAGTTGGTCAGCTGAGCTTAAATGAAGATGCCGAGGTTCGCTATCATGGAAAGGCCAGTGGTCTATATCTTTTGGGTAGCACAGAACGAAATGATGGAAGGAATGAAGGAGGCATCTGGTTTGTTCTTTTCACCCTACGTGTCAGCGGAACTTCTCTCTCATCTGATGATAGGCGATTTCCGAAAGCTAGGGTATGGCCCCCTCTTCCGGACGCCCAGAGTGGTAGCTCCATCCAAACCAGCGAGGTTGGCACGCCCAATCTCCCTGAGCCAGCCCTCCAAGAGCACCTCCTCGAGCTGTATTTCACTTACGTTCACCCCTCGTTCCCGATTATTCACAAGAAAACTTTCCTCGAAGACTACAAAATGGGGTGAGTTGCGGATTCATTTTACGAACATCGAACTATGTTTATTGTTCTTTATCCAGATCAGTCGGTCCGGAAGAGTCGCGTTCTCCTGCTCCTGATTCCCATACTGGTTCGCACTCATCCCCAACGCCTCCCTACAGCCGTAGAAGACGGCGAATTCCTGTCTTGCTTCTGCTTACCATTTTCTCTGTCGCCGCGCGCTTTGAGACGACAACGAACACCTCTCCACCTTATCCCTCTGATGGATCCACTATGTGGGCTGCTGGCGATCAGTATCTCGATGAAGCCAAAGTGCTTATTGATAGGTCGTACTCAAGCTCTCGACCCTCTACGTGTCAAGCTCTTCTCCTGATGGGTTATCGAGAAGTTGGGATTGGTGCAATGGCTCAGGCATGGACCTACATTGGTATGGCCGTACGCATGGCCCAAGATCTTGGTATCCACCGTAGTGCTGATGATTGGGCGCGGGCGGAGCTAGGTGGTCGTCTGTTCAATGATTCTGAACTTCATGAAAGGAAAAGAATCTGGTATGGCTGTGTCATCATGGATAAGTATGTCTCGGCCTACATAGGTTCGTTCAGTCACCTTCCATTCCGATCGCATTCTTTGACATTGACACCTACGTCTTTGATCAGGGAGACCACTAGCCATCTATGAAAGTGACTTCGACACGCCCCTCCCTGAAGAAGATGAGGTGAGATCAGCTTCACTTTGGTTGATTCCACTCTGACACTTTTGCTAGCTGGATGAACATGAGTTATGGAGACCCCATCCTTCCCAGCCTGTCCATGGTCCCCCTTTGCCTCCCGTCCCCGGTCGTATACTCTCTTGCTTCAATCGCTCCGCATCTCTCTGTGAGCTCTGTCGTCTTTTCAAATACCCCTTTTATTCACCGTTTGTCGAAGCTAACATATTGGGTCAAATCATGGAAGGACTATACGCCATTCGGCCTCGAAACAGCCGTCACGAAGCCGCAGCGCGTTTGGAACGTATCCTTGACAAGTGGCATATCGATCTGCCTGACCATCTTCATTACGAACCGGGCTCACACAAGTACACCGTCCCCCCACCACACGTCCTCAACTTACATCTCCAGTACTGGTGCACGGTAGTCTTGTTACACCGACCGTTGTGCGTATGTCTCTCCTTCGCATGACCAAGTCTCATCCTTCGTAGTATCCGTCGCATGCCGAAGAACAAGCTGTAAGCATGTTGTTATCTTCTTTCTACTTCCTGCCTAATTCCCCGTCAGTAGTCCGGTCTCCATGGCAGACTCGGACGCTAAAGCCTTGGCGGAGCGTAGCTACAACGTCTGCATAGCCGCAGCGAACCACATTACTACTATCGGTAAGCCCGGGCAACCCTGCACATAGATACTGACTTAACAACGATCTAGTCAACGAGTACATCGAGAACTGGTGTATCAAACGTGGCGCTGTTTTCCTCTGCTATTATGTGTTCACCGCCAGCCTCATGCATACTGCCGCACGTGAGTGGTATCTGAATCTTTCGGGCGTCGACTCACGGTGTTATTAGTGTCGTTTTATCCCAACGACCTTCAAGCCCAAGTCGGTCTCATGAAGTGTATGGACGCTTTACGGCGATTAGAAGTTGTCTGGCCAAGCGCCGCTCGTGCCCTCGAACTTCTCCGAGGTTCTAAGTTGAATCTCGACCAAGAGGCCGTCGCCCGTGTCGTTTCTCCCAGCGCCACGCGTCGTAAACGTTCTGCCGATACGTGTCTGGATGACTTATCCAACCGCAGTCGATCTGAGACCCAAGAGATGCTTAACCTTCGACCTCAAAACGCTTACGGCCCAGTCTGCACTACTGGTCCCGGCGGTGTATATTCGCCCAGCGAGAACGACGGGTCGTCAATACGCACGCCTTATTTCCATTCGTATGAGCGATGGACATCTGATACTTCCAATACAGAGATACCCTTCTCGGGGCCTCTATCCACGTCTGTGCTACCGCAGATGTATAGCACCGGGTTGGCCGCGGACGAGCGCGCAGTCACGGCTGGCAGTCGTTCCCATCCAAACCCAGAACATGGGCAAGGTCATGGTCAGCAACAATCTCAGCAGCAACAACGAGTTCCCCCGTATTGGAACGATTATTCCGCGTTCACTGCGTACGGAAACCTCCCTCAGGGCCCCGCTACTCAAGGCGGTTCATCGATGTACATGCCCGAACAATACGGTATATATGGTATGTTCACCTAAGGATATGCTTTGCTCGCTGCCTGCTGACTCACCGCCTCAAGGAACTAATCATCCACCACGCCTATAGTCCTTCTTGCTTTCGTCGCTTTTTTGTCAATCGCTCTTCACTGCTCTTCCAAGACATTGTTCAATGCATACTCGTCGTTGCCCCATGTCATATACCACTTTTATGTATTACCAGGTTCATCATTAGCAACATTTGTCACTTGTGGAATCATCATGCACTAGGTCATCCGGGCGCGACGAGTGGAGCTTGATCAAAAAGAGAGTAAGCGTTTTCACACATATTTGTCAAAGTAGGTTCTATTTCCTAAGAATAAAACTATTCGTGTCATACACGCCCACGGCTGGGTACTGATTTAGGTGTTCTAGTGGACACGCCTCGTGCCTTATGGGTTCTTATGCCCGTGGAATAGGCCCTTCTCTCCGTTTGTATGATCGACCGGTAAGCAGTTATCTACCAGCGGAGATATCCTTCGTCGGTCTTGTGGGATTACCCCATTCCTCATTTTTACTCTATCCACTGATATCAGTGATGGGCTTTTGACGTGGCCGTCATGGCCTCCCCACATAACATTCTTGATAACGATTGAAGATGCCACAGACCAGATGAACGATAAACGCGTGTGCGTCGGGTGTCGGGTGGTCATCTAAGATTTAGAAGAGGTGCAACGTGAAATAAAGCGACCAAATTTTTTGAGGTGAAATTTAGTCTTGGGTCGAGTGTTTCACATCTTTCCGCCTTATTTCGCATTTTTGTGAATACTTCCAAAGTCAGAGTGGGGCTTCTTCCGGGTTCCCTTTTCCAGCGACCGCCTTGCCGATTTCGGGTTCCGACAGCCCGAGAAGCGCTCAACACTTCCTGGTTCGAACAGCTACCTCTCCGGAATATGCCCTTCTGTTCGCTACCACATCCCTCCGGATGCTCCCTTGCTATGTGGATACTCTGAAACAATGAAACGATGGTTGGACACCCCAACTGGGTTATGCGAACGTCGGGTCTGCTAAGCTCCCTGCTACCTCAGCTGCTCCTTGACTACAAGTCTAAGAGTCATCACTTTTTTTCAACCCTACTCGAAACTGGGGGTTCGCCTTTTTCTGAAGACACCATCGTCAGGGTGCGGAGAATTATGGATGCCATGTGGGCTAAACGGTCGAAAAGTTCACACTCGCTTTTCTCGGTAAGTGGTCAACAGCGTCTTGTCAACGAATGCAAGTTGAAGCGTTGACTTCGCATCAAAGCAACGCTCCCGAAATCTCGGCCCCTCGAACACAGCATTGTGTCGCGATGTTGCTTTGTGGGCGATCCTGGTGGAATGCTGACGCGTCGAGCAAGTGTCCGAGAAACGGTTGCTGAGTCTAAACGTCACTTCCTTGGGTCAAGATCACGTAAAGTTCAGGCCAAGCCATGTCCTGGATCCTGATGGGGGCCTCGAAACGATGCCTGGAACGCCTCAGGCTGCTTGCAGGACTTGGTTTGGCGACACCACCATCCGAATTTGCTGCTCGTTGCTCTCCCTGAACTCCCTCACAGCCTCAAGTGTCATGACGCCTCTGGACAATCTCCGATCGCGAGTGGGGAAACGGGTGCACGCGCTTGCGCGAGCTTGACCATACCAACAAACGATGTACGTATGGAAAGGCACATAAAGAAGAAGAAGAAAAGGGCTACACATCAGGGTTTCTTCCTGACGAACTCCTCATGTATGGATTCTTCCTTCTTTTCTTTTCTTTNCTTGAATTCTGTTTGAACAATTGAAAAGATAAAGGAGTTTTGAATGCTTTGGTTGGCTTGTGGCGGTAGTGCCCCTGCAGGGAGATCGCTGCACGTTGATCCCAACACCCCCTGGCGTCCCCTGGCATCTTTGAATCCGTGCCGACGGGACAAGATCCACGCACACGTGAACCCGACTTTTGGGTTTGACATCGCGTAAATCGCTTCTTCCCTAACGCCACTTCCCCGACGAAGACTTTGTGGGTAACGTGGATAWATCAAGAATGTATTCACGAGATCAAAGATTTACGAGAGGAAAAAAACAAACATACGACCGATGTTCGCATGCGCAATACGAAATGTTTTTTCCTCCGTCATCTTCCATCATCATCGTTCATGAGGGCCGACGGGCTTGGCCCGTTTACGACTCGACTTGGGAGTGCCCGGAGGCCTCCTTGATTCTCGTCTTTCTGTCTCGGGATGGTTTCTTTCGAAGGCCGAGGATGGATGACGGAKTTTTCTCCGAACTCACCTGAAGTTTGAAGAAATTCCCATTGGTTCTAGTCCGAGGCCTGAGGTTTGAAGTTCGTGAGTTCTTTTTGCTTCTGATGTGAGATCAAGGGCACGTCCTTATCAAAACAATTGGTGTACTCTTGTGCACGCAAACCTTGTTTATTTTTTCTCTCATGCAGCAGTGAGAAGCAAACACGAATAGCCAACTTGGCTCTCACACACCTCACACATCCTCTCTCTGCCTCTCCCACACGCGCTCCTCACTCAATCCTCGTTTATTTCGCAGGACCAAGTACGGGACGCGCGAAGTCAAGCCCCCGTTATTTCCCCACCCCACGGAAACCCTTCGTCYTCTTGTACATCCGACGCGTTTCAAAAGGTGCTATTGCTGTCGCACCCACGTTTCTCTCTTTGCTCTTGCTTAAAAGAGAGAACTCTATCAAAAGATGTGTTTGTTCGTTACGCGGTTTTTTCTCTGGGTTCCTTCTTTTGAGGAAAGATCTTTCGCGGGGCGCCGAAAGAACATGCCAGAGAATCTTCGAAATAATCGATGTGTCAATGACGAGAGGCTCCGAACAGGAAGGAACAACGACGACGGAAGGTGATGTGGTTTCGTACCACTGCCTAGGAGAAGAGCGGAGGAGAGGGGGAGACAGTCACTTCTGTCATGTTACGCGTGTTCGTTCCTTGTCCCCTGTTGTTGCAATCATTGGGGGAGCTCGTACTGATATGGCATAGAACGGACAACCAATCCATCGCGTCGTTAATTCCGATCCGACAAGTACTCGGGCGACTTTTTGACGATGGCTTGCGCCCGGGGGCCGATGTCTCTCACATCTGCAATTCGGTGGGGTTTCCGTATGTCGTTCCTGTGCGGGAAGACTGGTGATTGGCAGTTGTCGCTGGCGGCTTTGGGCTCCATGATGCGATAAAGCTGCCATATCCRGTTTGACACCTTCGTTTTCTTTCCCGTGGGTCTATGGGAAGATGGATGTGCGTAAGTACAAATCGAAGGAAGGGGTAGGATAAGCTTTCTGTCCACGCTTTCAGTGACAGYGATGACTTTACTTACAGTTATACTATAGCTTGCGAGATCGATCCAAGTTAGAGGTGTGGCGACTGGCGAATTGGCGGAATTCGGATCTGTTTTTGATTGCTAAAAATACTGGCTTGTCGTAGGACGTGRATTTTGTGGTAAGTCGGTTACGGGGTTTCTTTTTGTCAGACACGTTGGTTGATTGGGTTGGTGGTTTACAGTGCTGGGAAAGACACGTCGGAAAGTGCGGCTTGCGATGGTTTTGGAAACTTTAGGCTTTCTCAAGGCTAGCAGGCCGGATTGGGCAAACTTGCTCGATGTACCGGGATGACTGACTTGTCGCTTTATTAGTGACTTCAACGTTGATGAACGTTCGTTCTCGTCGTCCTCCTCAAAATCCACCGTCTACCCTCACAGTCGCTGTCCATGTCCATCTGCCCGTCGATTGGCTACTGCACTGGCAGCGGCTATCTGGCGAATTCATGCCTGATAGCGAAGTAACTCTGCTCGACACGCGCTCCTCCATGTAACTTTTGATGCTCCTATGGCTGAATAGCGTTCCGYGTACGGTACCTCGAGGCTCACAAGCTGGTTATAGAAAGGTTGGATCGGCGGTTGGAGCCCTTAATTGGTTTCCTTGAGCTTCTCCCCTTCCCCTCCCCTCTCCCCGTGCTATCAAGCTTCTTTCGGACCGTATGGGCTTTCCACTGGAGCAGCGATGATTGATATATGAAGCTTGCCCTTCACATCTTGCTTCTGCGTCTGCTACTCAGAGGTGATATACTGTTACTTTACTTGTCCTTTCGTCGTACTTTTTTGGTGTAGAAAATACCTGCTACCTGCGCTGTGGGTGTCGACGCCTGAGCCATCATTTTAGGAACGTCATATATTTCCAGGTCGACTTTCTGTTGGCCGACGCAGGGGTGATGCGAAGGAGAAAATGAGGTGTGCCGAATATGGAACTTGTGATATCGCGAGTGGTTTTGGCTGCCTGGCCTCATGTGGCCCTGCAAGTCAGCCACTAGCTCGCCTTCCCCTTCTTCTTCCTCCCTCCCTCCTCCCCCTCTCCTCCCGCTCTACCTCTGCTTCAGCCAGGAAAGGCCCGACTCTGGTTTTTGGGACTTTTTTAGTGGACTTGGGCTTCCGTGTCAGGCCAGTTCGGAAGCGCGCTCTATCAGCCAAAGAAGCCCCCTTTGAACAGGTTTCCATAATTTTCTCCTTTATCTTCTCTCCCTGTGAGTATGCGTGATATCCTGTCCTCTTATCTCCTGCGTTCTTGATCTGCCCAACGCTGACACGACGACTCCGAATTTCTGAAAGGCATTCGTTTTTCCTTTTCGCAGAGAAGAAAAGGGATTTTGGGAAACGACTTTGGCGTATTCGTTCCCCAGCTGCATGCCCGATTTCGTTCTTAAAGAGCGCAGACTTTTTACCCCTTCTTTTGCATTGGCATCGGCGACGATAACATGCTCATCAAGCTTACTCCTCAAGCACCTCACCCGACGGTGCTTTTCACCGTCTCCTTCGCGAACCTCCCGGAAACACTACCTTGTCCCCTTTCTTGGGCGAACCAGCTGAATTGCCTCTCCGCCGACGAACTCGATGTCCCGACGAATCACCACTGTCTTGACAAAGCGGCCATCGTGCCAAATTTGTTGGAGAACGTCACTTTTGATTTGAACACCATGATGGCGAGTTGCAGCTTTGTTGATGGGGTCATGGTAGAGTGGCCTATTGCGGATCCGGGGTGCTTGAACGCTCTTATGGGTGTTGTCAGTGACGTTAGTGATTCTGCTTTGGAGGCAGAGAGGGAAAGGCTGAGGGAGAAGGAAGAGGAGCGACAGAGGACGTTGGATTTGATGACGCCGCCACCGAGTCCGACGAAGCCCAAAGGCCACAAAAAGCAACGTTCGCTGCTGATGACTATCGTTGCGTGCGTGTCTCGTAGTTTCACGGCTTTCCCTCAAGCTGACGCTATGGCTTTTCCGCATAGTTCTCTTGTTCCCCTGGGTTCATCACGACACTCTTCGAATTCGCTACCGACGCTGCCAACTTCCGCGCCGCCTTCACCTCCTCTTTCACCGCGACCTTCAACTGCTTCTTCATTTTCGATACCACCGTCATCTGGTCCTTCAGCGAGAACTCTACGGAGACGAGCGCGGTCTACACTTGTCGATACATTCCGGCGGTACATTTTACCAGAGTTGGTCCCCCCATCTACCAAAGGGAGGCTATTATGCCTGGCTGGTGCAAAGCAACATCCGGCGCGCCTCAATGCGCATCCTGGGCTTGGTAGAGAAGTCTGGTGGTTACATCCACGATATTGGAAGACCACGGGTTGACTATGGCCCAGACGCGATGCTTGACACTACGACCGTGTGCACGCCCACCTCGCTCTATGACGACGACGACGATACGGATACGGATGGTTCATCGGTCCACACACCTTCGTCGTCCCATTTCAACACGATGACCAGCGCATATACGGCTCAATTCGCATCACAGTCTGATCCGTCATTTGGGCGTCAGCCGAGTTCGTACGATTGTCCCCGATACACTCAACGGTGTCTCCTTACTGGCCACGAAATTGAAGAGTACCACTATCTTTCGAACTTTGTCGATCGTCTTCAACGACTTTTTGCGAGTGTTCAAGTGCAGAATGAACGCATCGATGGCGACAACGCGCATAATGAGGCGATATTGGAAATTCGATCGAGACGTCGTGCATGGCTTAATCGCAGCTTAGCTGGCGGTGCTCATCATAGCCCTCGAAACATTGGTCTTTCCATGCCGTTCAGGAGGTCGCCGTTGGCACATACGTCGTGGACAAGCGAAGACTATGATTTAGTCATGACTCCTGTCAACCTGGATTCGTTTATGGACGATTCTAAGCAGCTCGAGCCGGATTATGAAGCGAAGCTTTCAGAGGGTGTTAGTCGACTGAGACTGAGTGACGGACCCAAGCTCTTCCCCGTCTTGGAAGAGAGCGAAGGGGAGGTCGAAGAAGATCCTTGTTTTGTTTCTCGGGAGTTTGGCGCTGAATTTGGAGTAGATTTGGAGGGTGGGATGCACGGCTTCGAGCATCGTGCAGCGTATGAGACGGCAGATGGTGATATGGTCATCGGAAGTGAAGGTCTTCGAGTCGAATTTGATGCTCCGCAAATACGACCTCGGTTGCGCACGAGCAGCATGATGCAACGGCGACGATTTGACAATGCTCCGTTGTCCGAAACCGAGTTTCCCCCTTCACCCACATCCATCGCATCTTCCCCTCCTCGGACACCATCGTCGTCGCCAAATAATTTTTGCTACCCTTCCCCGCATCTTCTAGACTCGTCCTCACTTCTCTGTCAGCCAATTCAACGAGCTCCTTCTTCTCCTTCGGCATTTCCCTCCTCAAGCGATCAGATGACTGTCAGTCGGACAGGCATGGAGTTGGAAAGATCATCACCATCAGTATCAGCGCAAGTCCACTCTGACATGGACGTCGACATGTGTGTTTATGATTATTCCGGGGGCGGTCATCGCGTTCAACATCCGGATGAGGAGTTTACCCTGGGCATGGATATTCCAGTGAAGCTGAGAGTACATGTCCCCTCCCCTACGCGTGGGCGCAAACCCCCTCCGCCTCCTGGGTATACCATGGGTGTCCCGGTTCATGCGGACGATGATGATTGGATTGTCAATTCGTCGAACGGAGTCATCATCGATTGCCGATAAGTGGTACCGGTGCGGGGATATAGGATCCTGCAAACCTTCGGCGGTGCTTAATGTCTATTGTTTCCTTTTCCTGTCTCCCTTCGGCGGCTCGGTGGCGATCCCCATTTTCAAGTTTCCGCGCGCGTATCTTAAGATCGGGCGCAGGAAAACCTCTGGTTATTCCTCTCCTCTACTTCGCGGTTTCCTCGCCMTCGGTSGTGTTCCMACTTCGACRGTCTGATTCTGGCTCGGATCCGTTCTCTCGTCACCTTCTCWCCGACCACTCTAGTCCTTTCGCGTCTACCTGCTTTAACTGCGCTGCTTTCGCCCGCTTGATAGGGTCTTTCTGGAATGCARCTTCGCGTGTTTTTCCCGCCAACCCCGAATTTTCCTCATCAAACTCCTCCGATAATNNNCATATCATCGAAATTTCCAAGTTGTACAAATTAGTGCTYGTTTCCGTTCTTTTCGCCTCTGCTTGTTTGCTCATTGCTATCGCCCATTYCGCCCATTTTTTCTTCATTCATCCGTGCATCATCAACATCAGCA
Organism: Pleurotus djamor; assembly: GCA_029747585.1. Lineage (NCBI taxonomy): Eukaryota > Fungi > Basidiomycota > Agaricomycetes > Agaricales > Pleurotaceae > Pleurotus > Pleurotus djamor. Next base: position 80,340 of record JAPEVF010000040.1, read on the forward strand.
ATTCATCCCATTCGCAAAGATATATATTTTGAAAGCAAWYCATAGCTCATCCATTGTYCTTAGCATACCTCCATGGCATTTCATCTCTTCCCTCGCACYYTTTTGCACCTCTCCAATCTAATTTGCATCACCRTTTGCATCACCGCTTTTTTGTGCATRACAATATGTTTACCCCCNTCRCKTCAAACTCAACCTGTGCATATTTATCTTCCTCCCCRTCTCGTCAACTCCTCGTAGCTTTCATGGTTTATACTAGTCGTTGCTTCCATTCGTTCATCCATCTCTYCTACCAACCAACCTTACGTATAACTAGTATACTTCCTCACCCATCCCTCCTAGCTGCGTACCTCGTTCACCTAATACTACTACCATTCTGCATGACGCATATTCANAANNTANNC
>JAPEVF010000040.1:80745-159207 GCA_029747585.1 Pleurotus djamor
CNTCAATCGGCCAGTTATTGCCGAATTAGTTTGGACTCTTCTTGCTTCTTCTGCTTTMTTTTGGTATCTACTGGAAGTTGGCTCTATCTCATACATCTTGCTCACTTACTTACAGTTAGGTTTAGGCTTTATGGAATGCTGGTATTGATGCCGACGCAAAATACANGYGGATCCCTTCAGACACCGAGCCCCTATTTATGTCTTAGACTAAGACGCGCCACCCRCGCCATGGAAATTGCAATCTCTTGCGCTTTCTTCTTGACGACCACCAACTATGCCAGCCAGTGCACCACGGCGACGCTCGAGTCGATTGGCGAGCTCGTCGAAGCAGGCTCATTYTGAAGAAAAGGACAGCGATGATGAAAAGGAGAGGTCTCTCAGTGGCACTCAGCCCGAGGACGCGGACAATGCGAATCAACGCGTCGCAAAGCGTTCGAGACGAAGCAAACCAGCCACTACGACTACGAAAAAGTCGAAGCCTGTCGCGAGGAGGCAGAAAGGAAAGCTTGCTAATTTACCCCAGATGCCTTTGGACATATTGTTTGAGGTACGCGTCGCGTCTGTCTCACATGTGAAGTACGCGTCGAGCTGATTGATACGCATATGCAAATAGGTTTTCAAGTTGCTYGAACCTTTGGACTTGCTTCGGCTTGCTMGGACCACCAAAGCCCTCCGTGCAATACTGATGAATCGGTCWGCTTTGACTGTTTGGAAAAGCGCTCGTGCGAACGTACCCGACTTGCCCGATTGTCCTGAAGGCATCGCAGAACCGGTCTTTGCGAATTTTATGTACACGAACAACTGCTCTGTGCGTATCTTTGCTACTCTTGTAGAGTTTCACGGGAGTCNNNCCACTRATTCACGTCTTTAGCAATGCTTGTCACCTAGGGCTAGCAACGATTTTCCTCCTTATTTCGTCAGGTATTGTAAACGTTGTGTCGAAGACAAGTGAGTTCAAGATCGTGTCATTCAATGACGTTTTCCTTGACGTCGTTCCACTCAATCCTCGCCGTCAGGGTTTTGTGGGGTGCCGCATATAATGGTCGTTCCCTTGCAGCTTTTTCGCAGAAAATAGCGCACTCCGTTGCGTATAGCTACGTTGTTTCCCCTGCGCATGGTGGGTAACTGCTTCAGAGATAATATTCATCAACAGCTGACAATGTGCGTGCGTTTCCAGGCCAATCCAAGCTTGCGTGGCTCATCGTCGAGTTCGAAAGGGCCGTCGAACAGTTACGCTCGTATGAAAATAGTGACGAGGGCTGGTCCAACTTCATTGAAGCACGCAAGAAAGTACTTGACACGGATCGACTGGTATGTATGATTCCTTTTCATCAAAGCACTGTGTGTTTATTGAATATTTTACAGTGGCATGTCGCGTATAGCGAATGGGTTTTCAACAAAGTTGACAAANCGTGCGGGCGAGATAGAAGAAATCAGAGCAAATCGACTGAGCGCGTATGTATCATTTTACTGAGTGCTTGGCTCCTCCTCGACGAAAATAAATAATGACCACACTATATAGGATTAAAGCCAAACTTTCACAGATAGGTTCGTCTCTGGCCAAATCGCGTCCATCATATTATTCAGTACCAAGTGTGCAGGCTGGGATGACACATTGGCGGCAATGATCTCATCCGAACATTCTCAACTTATGAGCCATCCTCTCGTGAAACAACCACGACCTCTGACGGATCGAGGTACGTACACCAGTTTTATACATAGCCGGGCTTTTTCGATCATTTTTCTACAGCCTGGACGAAGATCGAAGCGGATGTTGTAAGCCTAATGCGAGTCTTCAAGGCCAATCGCATGGCGAGAGCGCATGCCCAAATCATCAGCGACCGTCGTAAACTACTTGCCCAAGCCGTGACGAACTGGAAAAACACGCAGCCCGTCAGCGCCGTAGTCCCAAGCCCGGCGGACTTGCTCCAGATGGAAGAGATGCAGCCGCTGAACGCTAGGATTGAGAACGACCCCGATAATGTGGAGTTCACCCTCGAGACCTTCGCTGAGTTCTCGACCCAGCTCCCAGACCTATGTGCCAAGTGGATTAGCAAAGCCACCGATATCTTGCTAGACATTTGCAAGGCTACCCTCTGTCTGCGCCCGGTTACAAGAGATACTTTGAGCTTGGTTACCTCAGTCTTCATCTGCGCAGAGTGCGGAGGTGTCGTCTCGTACCCCGCTGTTCTGACACACTTTTGCTTTACTAAGCCTCATGCGCAGTTTTATGACCCCGAAGATATCTATGACTTAATCCTTGAGGGTGATTCGTATAACACTCCTTGGATGAAAGTCGCGCCTCAATCATTGCTTTGGCTTGGCCATTTGAATAATTCTTTGGCTCCTCTCATCAGATCTTGCGGCTTCGATCCCCAAACCACTACGCACGACCAACTAGACGAAGAAAATGTCATCATCCGATTTACTGATATATACGGCGGATCGGATATCATGGATTGGAGATCTGCGGTATGTTTTTTCGTCTCTCTTCCTTAACATGCCATGTTTTCGAATATTGATTGCATTGTACACAGGTCCGTACGGTGGCTGAACACGGCCTTCACGATGGTGAATGGACCCGGGAAACGGATCAAGAGGTGCTTGATGCAATACCGCAATTAGAGCTAGACTTTTACCGGTTTGAGTGCGCTGTAGTTGTCTGCGTGCACTGCCGGGATTCTCTCATTGCCCTTGCACTCCCCGCGCACATGAGGCGGTAAGCGATATCTCATTTCAGTACTCAAAATCTCAGTAAATGACTCACCGACGTTGAACTGTTAGCCACAAAGAGGATCAGCCAATTTCAAGGAGCGATTTCTGGGTCCACCCGGATAATCCCTTGGAGGCGCTCTTCCGTATTCCTCGTGAAGACGCTTTGAGCGATAGCGACGATGACGACCTACTCGTCTACCCCGCCTCTTTCGAATATGAATAGATAAGAGGGGTTTCTTAAGTTATCACACCCTTCCTTTTAATCACCTATCTCGTCGAGTCCCCTAATGTTTATATGTATCGCCGTCCTACTCTGTATTCCAATCAGTACATATTTTCCTCAAATCGTCGAAGTCTGAGAAGCACTACGGCGAGGTCAGTAGCTCAATCTTCGGTCTGGGTACCCATGGACTTCAACTCGGGCTCATGCGACTCTATATACCACATCGAACTTCGTTGCCCAGGTTGCATTCCAATCACGAGAATGGACGTACCGCATGGTCAACTCTAACAGCAAGGTCTAGCTGGTATTGTGTCAGGACTTCATATGCTTGTGCTATACTCTTTGGCGCCAATAAGCTTGCCCCCAGATTCTCTCTACCACGACGGCGCACGAACGACATCTCGACCGAGCGGACGTTTCGAAACAAGTCTCCGCTCTAGATCTTAAAGAAAAGACAACGCACTCTGGACGAGCTTTTGATCCATCCACTGCCGCCTAGTCCTCCAGTTGAACTGATCGTTCGATATCAACATCATTGCGGCCTTGCTTATAAAATGGAAGCTTTCCTGTCTCTGAGTTCCCCATCAACAACACAAACCACACTCTGTTCCTATAACCACCTTACATCCAAACGTATAAGATGATTGCATCGACATCATTGACGCTAGCCATCGTCTTCCTGTCTCTGGCGTTGCCATCTTTGGCCGCTCCCATAGATCGACAATGGTGCGTATTTCCGCCCTCGATCGTGATATAATACTGACGATGATATGCTCGTTTCATTAGGGACCGCCAGGTAACACACGATGACATCCTTGAACCCCCAACACTCCTCGGAGAGAGGTAAGCCAATACCGACCCTTGAATTGGTTGCAATTCAACTGACGACATATTCATCTAGCTTATCAATACCTACATCCACCCGTTCCTCCAAATACGCCATCGATTACCTTCCGTCGGCTGTCCCAAACAGTGCCGTCCCCGTAGCTGAAGTTGTGGCCACAACCACTCGATCTTCGAAATATGCAATTGACTATCTCCCTACATGGGCTGTGCGTCCTCCCGGGGCCAATGCAGTCGACGACACGGGTGAAGAGATTTCTTCACCCAAACCAACACTCACAGCGAACTATCTACCTACGTCAGTCCATTTTGACAGTTTTTTGCGAACTTGCTAACCTGTCAGGATGCACCCCATACAGTGTTGAGGCTACAACTTCACTCAGTAGCTCAACAACTCGTGCTACTTCGATACGGCCGTCGAAGTATGCCATAGATTACCTACCGACTCGGGTGCAACCTCCACCACAGGCTACGCATGCCTGAGTCGCTCAGCAAGATTCCAGTCTCTGATCATACCCTACTCTACGCATACGCGTTATTCATGCCGTATACCCAAGGACATTAATTTACATGACGTTGTAACCAAAATATCTACAAGCGTAGAAACATGTCCCATTGTATTTGGGAATTTCCCAGAGTTGACAGAGAGTGAAATGAGATGAAGTACCGAGTGGATGAATTACTCCAGCTGCGCATTCCAATATGGTCGATTGTCTACAGTGAATTGGCTTTTTCCACTTCCCGCTTGATCTTGAGAGAGAACAACTGTGAAGGCGAGGCATCTAGGTGCACTCGAAAATCAGACATTTTTAAGGCTTCGTCGGTGTGACTAAGAACGTGGTTAGTAGTGATGTTCGAGTAGGCGATAAGGACGAGAGGCATACGCCTTGAAATGTTGAAGAAGGGTCGCCACTGGGATTTGTTGAGAGCATCTCCCACAGATGACCGGGAATATTAGTTGCGTTGTTTTATAGAAGTCAAGCTCTGCAACGTTATATGTCTCAAGGAGAGACTCATCGGTCACACGAGTCCACGTATATGAATCAGTGTAGCCAAGGTATTTGTTCCAGCAGGAAAGATGGAGCTATGTGAGTAAATTGACTTAAGCAATGATTCATCGTTTCAACGAAATGTCTGGTAACGCACAGCTTTCTTCCAACCCATGACTTGTGTGGGATGGCCGTCCTTCGCGAGGCGATCCCCGACTAACCAAATCCTTTGAGCATTGAGGTCATCGCTCGTCGCGAAGTCTGGATTAAAGCCACAAGCCCGGACGACCGCTCCAGTGAGGTCAGGCGGTAGCAAACGAAAGCCAGAAGCAGAAAGTTGTGTCCATGGAATGGAATTGAGATGCCGCATGGCCTCGTCTGTCTTGATTCGATCGTCAGCGCAAGACTGGGGACCTTGTCTAAAGCATTGGTGGATGAGGAGGGACGGGTACACTATGGTTTGAGTGCAACGAGAGCACCTAAACGCCGCCCGAGCGAGATGGAGCGAGCCCTCGTTGTAGGTCATGGGTGGATCCGCCGCCCTAGCGGAAGGGTCGCTGTTAGCGACGTCCAGTATTTGGGCCATGCAAAGGCGTTTCCACTCCTCACAGTATCGAGGCATCTCCGTGAGGATATGGTCAAAGTGTGAGGCGGAGTAAGCGACCTCGCCGGCGTCCTCTTCTAACCGGGCTTTAAAGGACGCAAGACTTGGTAGGAAGTACAGATCAGCGGCCGAGGGAAGGATTTCATCTGGAGTGTGTGCTAAGGCATATTTCTTGACTAGCCTTGCGAGCATCCGGCAGCGCAGTTCAATATTCTCGGACCGCTCTTTGCTGAGTCGTTCGGCACGGAATTTCTCCAATAACGAGAAAATTTCAGGTTTAATCTTGTTCCACACTAAGTGAGGTAACGTGTATTAGATAGGATGTTGTGGAAACAGAAGAACGTACTTTGGTCAGTCAGAGGTCGAGCCTCTTTTACGCTTGGGAGTTGGAGAAATGCCTCCCGATGAGAATAACTCAGAGTCTCCAAATCGGATGCCCAACCTAGACAATGCTTAAGGGTAAGTCCGACAAAGGAGGGTCAGAAAGTACCTGCTTCGCTCAATTTCTGTTTGATCCTTCGTTTATTAACGGTTAACGATACTTGCAATTGAATGCGAGAAAGGAATCTCTTTACTTTTTCAACCGCCCACGGCGGATATCCTGAATTTCGGCTTCGAGCGCATTTTGTTTCTTTAAAGCCCAAGCCGTGTACGCGAGCTCAATCTAAAGCAGTGAGAATAAGTAAGAAACACGGTGATAGCGCAAGTGGGAACGTACCCGTGCTAGCTCTGCGAAGTGTTCACAACGCTTGTCCAAGAAGTCTTTCCTCTTGGCTGGATCATGGTGGACCTCGGCATATCCTTTCTTGAATTCATTGAATTCGGCGCGTAGCCAAACAGTCGTTAGTTTATAAGCTTCTAGAACAGGCTGTCAGTTGCAAGGAAGTCGATGGTAAACCGGAAACAATCATCACTTGAGCTTAGGGGGAACTTGTATTCAAAAGCGATGCTTTCCATGCGAAACGATGAGGGTTTCAGCCTCCACTCATGCATAGCCTGTTGAAAGTCGTAAGTCGATTCTGGATCGAAGTATGCCCTAGCAGAGGGATGAGACGCAATATGTAGATCGGTGGGCATAAGTACCGTTCTTGAGCGCACCGCTTGCAGTATCTGAGTTGATGGGCGGCAAAGGTAAACGGGGGCCGGGGGCTGAGACATTGCTATAGATTAGGTTAGTTTAGAAAAAATGGGAGCCCATTATGCCAGGAACGTCGTACATAACAAGTATTGGTGAAGAGAAAGTTCGCCCAAGCAGGCTCCGATACCGTCTCTGGCTTGGATGGAGTATCCGGTACGTTCTTAAACACAGTCTTCCAAGGCGTGATGGCAGAACGCTTCATCAGAACGGACCGCAAGTCTTTGTTCGTACGAGCCAAACGAAGCACATCTAAAGGGGTAAGGAACCCAAAGATCTGCGTTCCAAGACGGGAGTTCACCACTGAGAAAGTAGAGAAGTAAGAGTAGCATACCTCAAACAAGATTTCTAGTGGCAGATGGGGCAGGTACCGCAGCTTTCCCTTGCCACGCGATGTAACCTTTTTGGTTGAACCATCATGATGAATGTGATGGTTTGAAGGCCTCCGTCGTGAGTCGCCTTCGAGACTTCCAACCTTCAAATCGCTCCCAGTGTGTTGAGTAGCGCACTCAGCGTCTTGATTAAGTCGTCGAAAGTGGCAGATATTCGACATGGTGGTCAAATTAAAACCTGACCAAAACCAGTCGCGTCGCGCCTGAGACCCAGTGACAGCCACATGACTTGACTCAGCCTCCCCTATTGAATAGGGACGCACAAGTGCAATGTAACTTTCATCAGCATCGTAGAGTAGAACAGGAGTACATGACTTTCAGTACATTTTCAAGTAGTTATATTCAAGTCTCCACGGGTGCATCTGCAGAAATAGCCCAAGAAGGCAGATAGTCGATGGCGTACTTCGACGTCCGAGTGCGAGGTGCTTCAGGAGGAGCATCAACCTTTTCAGGTCGGGCAGCCCAAGTTGGCATGTAGTCGATAGCATACTTCGATGGTGTGGTTGGGGGCGCATCTTTTGCTTCGAGGCTAACGAGGAGCGTGAAAAACTGACGATGGACCATGGTTTCCGAAAGCCTTACCTTTCAATTCCGCTCTGAGGCCATTTAGGTCGGCAGACTGGGGGGATGCAGTCCTCCGCTGCGCTGCATACAAGATATGAAATATAAGGGCAGAACCGCGATGGATGGCTGGTCACATACAGATTGGGAGCCGCAGGGACGGACTTGACGGAGAGCGCCAACAAAAAGCAGAGTAATACAGTACAGAAGGGGGTTGATAGCATGATGGGTTATGTTGCAATGGGATGATTGTTTGGATTATGGGTCAAGCTTGAATTTCGAGGGTTTTTATAACGTCGAGAGGCTTGTGAAGCTGAGTACTGATGACAGCTATCTATACGCCAAATAGCGTCAGCGAGAGCATCAGAATTGCCACTAGCATATGTATATTTTTCGATTTAGCCACTCTCAAGTGCTAGGTCAAGGCGAGTGAATTGCGATGGAGGTCATAGGGGAGCGGGTTCCACAGAACAAGGAGCAGTACTCGTAGAGGAGAGCGTCAGTTAAGAGCCACGGTGGATGTTTTCTGAGGAGCCAGCGGGGCCTTCACACGAGACGAACAACGCAGCTTGAATTCACGAGCTTTGAGTACCCCTGATTTCCCCTTAACCAGAAATTAGGAGCAGGGGTGATGAAGATGACGGAGGATCGGCGGTGGAAGGGAATGGATTCCAGTTGGAGATGCACCATAGTGACTAAAAGCTTTTAGTCAGCGGGATCACTTCAATGGTGGATGCTCAGACGGTGTGCTCCATGACAACAAGGGACGCACTTGCAAAGATAAGAAAACCGTCGTCGTTGTCATACACTCGGATCGTATATGGTTTCTGACGACGCTAATCGGTTTACCGGTCCGTATGTAGTACTTGCGATAGATACATTGACCACCGAGGAAAAGATGGGTTCGTTGGAAATGGATTGCATTAGATGTAGCGCTAAGTGGGCTTGCTGGTCGCGAAGCTGAGAGAGCGTGTTCATAATCATCCGACAACCCTAAAAGTTCGAATGAATTTGAGATGGCTAGACCGGGATAAGAAGGGACGAGACAAACGCAGATGGATAGGCCAGAGAGCAGCAACCTGTCAATGGGATGCAGTGAGCAGGAAGGCTAGAGTCAAGACTGGACGACATACGGATGCAAAACATACGTGATTCCTCGCGACATCAGCCAGCCCGAAAGGCCTAGTGACCATAAGAGGATATGAGACGGTTGAACTAACGATGACTTGCCTGAAACCGCAATAAAGACGAGAAAAGAATCACGGACGGCTGCAGCGATGATTGACGACGTCCTCCACCTCTCACGAACGATCCTAGGAGAGAGTAATAGCAAGATGAACACAACCTGAGTAGCGAGGAATGCGTATCTGAGAAAAACGTTCAGATAAAAACGCAAATGAAAGCTTGAAGGCCGCACGCACCCTGGCCACCCGGAGCCTTGAGGCATCACCTCAACATGACAGTGCTCATCGTAGCCCAGTTTCTGCACTAAAACGGCGGCGGCGTACACCATTATAACAAGAATGGTCATGCGGAAAAGGCGCCAGACAGCCAGTGTTTTCGGCCAGTCGGAATAGAATGCAGCCACTGAAAGTAGTTATGTCAGTGGATTAATAACGGAGCAGGTAGTCCGAGGGGGCCATAAATTACCTTTCACTGCTTGCAGGGATTCGACAATACACATCAAGATGAGGATAACAATCGTCTGCGATGAAGCCCAGGCAATGCACTGGTGATTGGATAATACGCGACCCGAGGCTTCAAGTAAGTGGAAAATGGCGATGTTGGCACTAAATCTGAGTGGTAAATTAGGGAGACAAGTTCCAGGAGTACACGTACGAGAGGCAAAGTGGAGACGAGTATCGACAGAGGATGAACTTGTATTTCAACAGTGACCTCGGTTGCCTGTGACTGGGGTCAAGATGGCTCGAGTGAGTCGCAAGTGCGTGGGGGTAGCACTCACGTCCATACCAGATTTACTTCACTTTCAATGGTGCAGAAGTATTCGCAGAGAACTAGCGCCAATGCTGAACCTGTGAAGAGGACGATGTCAGACGCAATGGGACATCTTGATTCAACTCTCACATTGGGTCAGCCGTTCCCATTGCAGGCTGGACATTCCTCTAGCTTTGTGAAAGTTGGGAGTTGCATACGAAGGAATCCTCTTCCGAGAAACGGAGACGATAAAAAGGATTCGCTAGCAATTCTCTTGAGGTTCACGCGTCCACGACCCTTCTCAAGCATGGCAACCAGGGGTAAAAGGGGGCATTGCTACGATTACGCGTGATGTACAAAGATTCGTATTCAGCGATCAAGGGAGCGAAGTATGTGCCTCATAATGAGAATGTGTGGAAGTCTCATTGATGACGGTTGAGAATTCTGTGAGTCCAAAAGCTATGGAAGGACCGTTAGTCGTTTTGACATCCTTGAGTTGTGCAAGGGTGTTCGCAATCAAGCGACATCCCTAAACAACAGAAATTGAGTGGATGTGAGTCGGGATGTTAGGGGAGAGGAGATACTGACGCTGATTGATAAAACACATAAGATTGCCCTGTAATAGGTTAGCCACGCAGGTCGCGATAGGGATAGAAGAGAGACTAACGGGAGAAGGAGGTGAGTAGACCCGTTCGCCACGACCCACGTCGAGAAAGCTATTATTGGAAGTGAGAGGCGATGACACAGGGTTTAAACGGTGCATACCAGCCAAAGCAAAGAATGCAAAGACAGAGTCACGACTTGTACTGGCAATGAGAGACGAGGTGCGCCAGGAATCGCGAACAATCTTGGGGGAGAGGACCAGCAAAAGCGAAACCACTTGATTCGTCAGGAAAGTGCATCTGAGAACCTTCTGAGTTCAGCACGGAGCGACTATGATATGGAATGAAGGAGTGACGAACCCTGCCCAACCAAGCTGAGTTGGTATCGAAATAACGTGGCATGCCCCATCATATTCAACATTATGCACAATAGAGGCGAAACTGTAGACCGTCATGATGAGGGTGATTACACGGAAAACTCGGAGCGCGAGCAGAGTCCGAGGATGGTGAGAGTAGAAAGCGTGGACTGCTTGAGCTTCGACAACCGATGAGAAACCAGAGTGGCTCGTGACTTACTTTTCATGGTCTGTATTGATTCCACCACTAAAATCAACGCCAAAATGGTTGAAGTTTGCACGCTAGCCCATAATACACAGTTCCGCCGAGGTAGTGGATTCGGGTTTTCGAGGCGATGAAATACAATCAAATTCACACTGAAAGATTGGTAAGAAGGCGTGTTTTCTGTCGATAGGAAACGTACTTGCATCAAGCACAACGGAGGAACATATCGACAGAAAAGAAACTTGAGCTTGGTGGACGAGAATCGTTGACTTAGAAGCGTGTGAGCGAATGAAAGCGACCGCCACTAAAATGTTCGAAAGTGCACCTCCAAACTAGGCTGACCTCGCCACTGAGCGTGCTGAGGTATTCACAGAGTAAAAGTGTAAGGGCGGAATCTGACGGACAGGGGTTAGCATGCCGACACTTCAAGTAACGTGAACTCACAATGACCACGCTTTCGAGCAGCCACTACCCATTCTTGCGCAGGGACCATTTCAGAGGGCACAACATGGGGGGATGGAGCCAAGTTGCGCTTGCGTCGTCTTGATGGCTTTATTTAAACAGCATGGGCAAGCGACCCTGAAACGCCATGCATCCCCGATTGAAATTAGAGATAGTTCCGCTGCCCCGATCCCAACAGTCAAAATTCAGGCCCGAACGATCTACCTAGGCCTACAGGCCCGGTCCCACATGTCAAGTTGTAACCAATCTACTTGAGAGGGAAGTTGTGTTGCTTCTGTTCAGGTCGTTTGATTACCAGCCACCTCTTCATCTACACAAAGACCACCTATGAAAGTCGTAAAGTTATAGGAGGTACAAAATTTGGCGTTCTTATTTGCATTTGCTCGCTGGAGCTCCGACAGCGTATTGAGGATCATGCGGCACCCCTGGGGCTGATTCAGCTCATTAACATCCAGGAGAAGCAGAACCGCTCTGGCACTCACGCAAACCGATAGTCCAGCTAGCAGATAACTAGATAAAGTCAACTCAGGGAGCCTGTCCTATGAGCGAGCGAAATACGCACGAAGGGATAATATGGGATAAATCGTCTGCATGAGCGATCAACATTGCGGATATCGCTGAGGTTTGCGAAAGGGGTCAGTGATGTAGGGTACTTCTACGGACAAAATCAACTCACCAGTAATGACGGCGAATACAAGTAACGAATCTCTGCTCGTGGTGGCGATCAAAGAAGAATGCTTCCAATCTTCTTTGACTGTTTTAGCAGTCAGCATCAAGGGGAGGATGACAGCCTGGGTTAAAAGGCTCGTAGAACTGGATTATTAGTTAGAAAGTTTCAGGGGCGAATAGGATGAGAACGGACGCGAAGTAACTTGCTTGACGCGGCATTTCAACAACGTTGCAGGCGCCATCGTACACCAAGTAGGAGACTACGGAGACGGAGGAATATGTAGCGATCGCAAAAGCCACTATTCGGAAAATTTGGAGGCAACGAAGACATTTCGGATAGTCCGAGTAAAATGCCCGAACTGAACAGCGTTCAAGCGAATAATGATCGGGAAGATAAGGAACTACGAACCTTTGATTAGTTGGACGGCCTCCACTACGAACCATAGGCTCTGTATCATGAAAGTCGCGAACGTTGACCAGATGATGCACTGTTGGCGAGAGAGCGGATGCTCAAGTCGGAGAGCAAGAAAGAGCGGCATGTTAATCCTGCAGCAGAACCGTTTGACAATTATTCAAACCATCAAAATTGAGAAACGAACATCTGCAATATGATGGCACTGTATCGACAGTACACGAACATCCATTGGACGGCGGACATCGACCATCTGGGGAAAAATTAGCGCGAGAGACTGATGCCAACTACACGAACACCTACCCCCATATGAGTGTAACCTCGTCATCTAAAGTATGAAAATACTCATAGATCAACAAAGCAAGGGACGATGCTTTAGAAAGGTGGAGTTAACGCGGTCACATAGGCGCAAATTTGACTTGGACAACACACCACAGGCATGGTTTCTAACCAGACTATGCCAAAACTGGTCTTGCAATGATACCATTTGTCGAAGGGCCAGCCCGGGAAGCCGCAGCGCAAGAAGGGGGGCGAAATGATTGGTTGTAAGGCGAGGTTTGATGAGTGAATTTATAGGAGGATTACGACGTATTTCCTTTTATCTTGAGCTTTATTGTTCATCCCTGAGCGGATCCCACCCTGGGACTTCCAGAGGCCTTCCTGAACATTTCAGTCGGGAGTAATTAATATTGGAGACTTTAAGTCGAACGCAGCCAATCTCCATGACCCGCGTAAAGTAAGGTTTTGAACGGACAACCCAAGCGACGTCAGGAGCCGAGCAGAGAGAACTAAACGGAGGCGGTGAGACAGTACAACTCGAAGAGACGAGTAAGTCTTTGCATGCCTGACAGCGAATAACAGCGAATCCACCCGAGAACAAAGACCACCGGCCCAGGCACTTCAAAATGACCAAAGTTGTCTTCGGGAGAGCAATGTGGCGGCGCCAGTGATGTGTAGTGGCACCCACAGGGTAGCGGGTGCTTGGGCAGTATGCGGAGAGGCGTACGTAGGCGTACATACTCCAGCCGATTGGATATGTTGGACGATGCATTTAGGATATAAAGTACCCACGCGCCAATCATCGAACCGTTGATCATTGGGGGTCCCAGGAGGTCCCAGGACGCACTACGACTCTGCGAGGATATTGGATGCCCTAACGACCAAGCCTGCATGAATGAATATCCGAGATATATTACGGAAATATTCTTCACACGATATTGGGTGACTCGAGCAGGGCGAAGGAACGAAAGCGATAGGTGACGGACCGCCAAGCAAGATATGTGATGATCACACGTACCGGAGTACCCCCACGACCGGTCCCCGACCATCGTGGTCGAAAGTGCACCGTCACTGGTTGATGAGAAATACGTCTGAGGGACTAACAATTAGAGTATAGAGAAGGGGCGCACCGAGTCCGGTTTCCATTGATATGACTACGCGCAGTGTCAGTATCGAGGTTCTAGAAGCTAATGTAATTAAGCTTTGATGCGTGGACAGCGGAGGTGCTTCGGAAGAAGTAATCCAGACATCCATGAGAGACAGCGTCGGAAGCGCCTTTGCATTGAAGGACAAAGGAAAACCGACCAAGTCCCACACTTCAACAAGATCACCAAATCCTTTGGTTGGGAGACGAATCGGATCCAATGTTCAAATAATCTGATAAATACAACATAAGTACATCAAAACCTACACCCTGACTGACGGAGTGAGTGAGAAACGAAAAACAACGGGCCCGAGAGGGATAATGGACGCACAAACAGAAAAAAGTAGCCCGAACACCGACGTTTCATGAAGCCGAGTTGGACGTTCCCCGTCCCGCTTTACCCGCCTCCATTAGCCATGCCTTATGATGAGACCACGAGCTCGCCTCCATCTGCACCAATTTCCACAGCTTCTTCATATCGAAAGCGAGCTTCACATCCGCCTGGAGAGCTCCAATGACATACGCACTAAAGTATGTTCACCGAACAGTGAACACAACGTGGTTTCAATCAAGCAGTAAATAGGCATGCAAGTTAATTCCCGGTATGCGCTTCGAAAATGATGAATGACGTACATGACCGTCGATCGCTTCAGCGGAGTCTGGGGACCAACTGTACTCAAGGTTTTGCACAAATCGTCAATATCCATTCCCTTGATATGCCAAAGACGGTAGGCACGCCATTGCTGGGGCCGCATACCAGGATGACTCAACGGGATGATTGCTGATGGAGATATCGTAGTGGTTTGTTGCGTGGAAGATGCTGTCTCTACTTCAGCGGTGGACAGGTCATCAATTCCTTCTTCCTCTTCTTCCAACTCATCTTCCGACGCAAGACCGGTCACGGACGAATCAACGTGCCTCGTATAACCAGAAGGCGTCAGCTCGCGTTCATGTTCCTTAGCTATTTCAAGGATCCGGACATAGGCTTTCAGAGCTGAGTAGGCATCATTGGCCGCATCTACATCGTATTCAAAACATCAGGATCAACGCTGTACCACGACAGTGGTAACGCAACGGAGGGGATGCAACGCACATTCCAGTTGTCGCTCAGTCAACGGCTGAACCTCCCAGTCACTTGTTCTTTCCTTTGGCTTTTCTAGCGTTTTGCCACAGTAACGGGCGATGACTTTCGCAAGACTAGCCACACCAAGGGAACTATGCCGGACTTTGCCAGCTTTCGTCACGAATAAGGCATCAGCTCCTGGGTCGGCCTGACGAGCAAGAGCGCCTAGCTCAACTAGGTTGTGGGCAACAACGCCGTAGTCGCCGAAAAGTTTTACCCCATCATCTGGGGATCAAAATATGAAAATATGAGTATCTGGTTTGAGTCCCCGGCGCCGGGAGTCGGATCGAGCCACTCACTAAGGATATTGGCTCCCATCTTGACGATGGTCTTGGACTCGATCAGTTCCTGAGGACGCGCGGTCGTAGAAACCATTCAGTTGCCGTAAGTGTATTGGGTGACATTGTCACATACCTTCAACGCTTGGGGAAATCCTAAGGAAACGAGTGAGATGAGGGCGCATCAGGAGCGAAGTGGCACGCACTCTGCATTCCAGATATCTGAATCACAAGAATCATTCTCTGGTCACAAACTTGAATGGTTGCAGTGCGATTAGAGATGACTTGTGCGCGGATGGCACCTTTAGGCCTGGCGTACCGAACGCGCCATTCCATGTCGAAGCCGATGGGACTAGACACACAATCAGCCTGCGAAGAGATACGTATAACAAGACCAAGATGCCCACCCTCGAAGCGCCGGGACCAAGTCGTTTGCCTCGTCTACATTCGTCACATAGACTCGGGCGGGGTCAGGATTGTATGTGCGATACGAGAAGAGCTCCAAGGTAGTTTCTTCTTGATCAGGAGGGGGAGATTCAGCTTCTTGAGAGGTGGCCTTCTTCTGTCTTGCTGTGGTCTTTACTGGATTGGCCTTCGTCACGCCTCCGACGGTAGGTGGCGAAAGTGAGCTCGATGGACGATTTATTGAGATGCTAGAGCCAACGTGCATATTCTGCATCGACGTTGCTAAGGACGCTACTGAATTGGGTCTCGTAGCCGTATCTTGGCGTACTCTAGGTGCAAATAAGGGATACATACTAGGATGCAATCCGGTCAGCATGGGAATGCTCCAGGTCAAAATGCGCAACGTACTTGTCGTGGTGAAGTTGAGTCGCTGGTTGATTGAATGAAATAGTCTGTTTACATTTGGAAGGTGCCCCTGGTCGCCGCATCAATGGTTTAGGTTGCTTTATGTCCTGAACATCAAAGGGCCCATAAACTTCAATGACGTCGTCAGCATCCTCTAAACAGGGACTACGCGGTTGAATTTTCTCGATTTTCTTCGCAGGAAGAGAGGAAGCAGTCCTTATCCGCGGTGGTGAAGTAGAGTAGTAGCGAGCAGCGGGTTCCTTGAGCTTCGGGTACATTGGTGGCGAGAACGAAGGGAATGAACTTGTCACAGACGCGCTATGTCACGAGGATCAGATGATGTGACAGCGCGTCCTCGGGGAACGCCGAAAAAGTGACCAGGGTCGCCTCCACCATCGCTCAGGACGTCTGTTGGAAAGTTCTGCACAGGTACCTCAGGGAGTCCATTGAATTTTTTTCTGTTTACTAATTCAAATTACGGATCATCTAGGAGGTATCCAAAATTCATGCCGATGAGTGTTGGTAAGAAAGTGTTGATTGTGTGTTCCACTTGTGTAGTATCTGTGCGACATCGAATGTGAAGCGCTGTACGGGACGATCTTGATAGAGGTCGTTCTGTGGGTCTCTGTGGGCGACCCACGAGCCAGCCGCGGAACGGATCGAACGACGGACCACAGTCTATCATTACGACACACATGATCACAAATACGACGGGACCTTTTCAGCTAAGCTCAGGGCTGTTCGCTCGGAGAGTCAAAATCGCAAAGTGACAGAGTGCTCTAAGCCAGACATGTCCCATAAGTACGCCGTACTGCGAAGATAGGCTTTTCTCTGGCGCCATCTCCCGCCTTCTTGCCAAAACGTTGTCCTCCGTTTTACGATCATCCCCCCGCCGCCATGGTGGAATTGGGCCTTTACATCAGGCGTAATCTCTCCTACAGCATACGCAACTACTCTTCTCGTGAGTTTCTTCCCCGTACCGAGTGACCCTTTCCTCTGATACGACATCTGTCCCACATCTGTAGTCGTAGCCTGCACGCTTCTCTTCTACGAGTTCCTCACCACTCTCCACCTCGAAGTCAGCTTGATATGGTCGTAAGTGATCCCACAGACACTCGGCTCCGACGTACATAACTAACTTCCACAGAAAACCGTTGACTTTTCCCAAGCTTGTCTTCCTGGTGTGCAGATATTTCGCCCTCAGTTTCCAAACGTACGTTAACATCATTGCATTGTCCTATTGTGCGACTCAACCTCTGTCTTTCTACCTTCAGTGGGACTCTTGCCTTCTTCTTCTCTATGGAACACCGTCCCCTCGCCCGGAATCAGTGTCTCGTCTGGCATTACCTCCAGATATTCGTCTTTCACAGCCTACTCTACTCAGTTGAACAGGTACAAACCAAGAGAGGTAACAAACATTCCCTCCCGCCACCATCTTTCGCTAAATCCTTCACCCTATGCCAAAAGTCGACGCACTCTATTCAGTCCATCATAAGCCCTTGCAAGTTCTCACCGCATTTCGGTACATCTCCACCATGTTGATGATTTTTTNCGTCCGTATCGACTCTTCACGTCATGTCGTATGATGAATCCTGTCTTGTCCACGACTTACCGTGGTATGTCACCTTATTCGGGTGAGCCAACTTTCCCATCTATCGTCCCAAATCGACCAACTTACTCATCCTACTTTTTTCACAGTGCCGTTGCCATGTCCAATCAAGTCATCCTCTCCACCCTCCTCATATATCCGAAGATTATACGAGTGACCAAGCGGCGTCCTGCCTGGGTGGCGGTTATGACCCGTGATGCTTTGGCTACGTTTAGTGTTGTAGGAGGTTAGTCCAAATCCCCCTTGATTTTTAGTAGGTCGCTCGAATGACCGTCGCTATTTTAGTGCTTCTGGCGTTGATAATAGCGGCTGCGGAGACTGTTGCGCATGTTATGCCATCGTAAGTTTCTGTCCATCTGTTGACCGAATTGAAATTGACTGTCCGCCAGGGCTTTCATCACGATCCTCTCAGTCAGCGTAAGATCCATTCCAACCACTCATCCGCCACCATATGCTCATCTCCAACGTCTCCAGGGCTGTCGAATGACGAGCAACCTCCTGTGTTCCGCTGCTGAACAACTCAGGGACGAACCACCTCCACGATGCGCAACAGTCTACAGCGAGGGCATCCAGCTAACCAGCTTCCTCTCCCTCGAAGGCGACGTCCCATCGCTTCGACATGACCTCCGGAGCTCGGTATCATCATCATCCCACCCYCCATCATCCCGCCCTTCGTTTCACCCAGAGATGATTTACGAATCGTCCGTTCCTTGACCATTCGTCACCACCCATCCCCCCTCTCCTCCAGCGTATGTCCAAACTCCCGGTCTCCCTCGGAGAGYTAAAATTGGAGGGCGCGATGCATCGACCCGAAAGCCTCGCCCNNCCCCCATTTGGGCTGTTTGCAATCCTGACCGAGATCCCCCCGTTCGCGACCAACCGACGGACTTGTACAAATGTAGCATACATGNNANNNGNNCAACCTCAAAAACCTCAACCCCCAAATTACCACGGCAGGCCCGTCTCCGGACGACGACGCCAGGTTTCCTACCACCGCTCCCTCCCCTTGGCCACATCACCAGCCGTCGCTCCTTCTCAATTTTCTCCTTTCCGGCATTTCACTTGTACGTATACTTATTAGGTTTTTTTATCCAGCACGGACAYSATTCTTAGACCTGCTGARCACAAAGGGGAARACACGTATTCTATCATTCATACTCTACACCATCGCCCTTCCTTCGTTYRTCGAACCCCACTTYTATATTTTTCTTTGGTGGTTCGACTCGACTTTTTGATGGAMNNCTCAGNGTTTNCNNAKTKCWTGCMTANTAYYATGCATTACTGTCTATTCCSAGTAATAGCGTACTTTATTACTATGTAACACCTAGATCCARWTGATGTTGAGAAGTATTCAATTGATAGAGGAAGGGGGATTTGAGGACGTACTGTATTTTGGTCCGCCRCCGCCTTCTGGGACAGTCCAAGTGATATCCTGCGTGGGTACCTTGATATCGCAGAGCTTGCAATGAATGCAATTCTGAAATTGGGAGGTCGATTAGCGWACGAAACCTGTCAGAGGGAGAACCACRTACTTGGGAGTTGATCACCAACTTCTTCCCATCCCAACTCTGATCCTCAACCTTCGCTTCTCCCTTCGGAGCCTCACCCTCAACATCAACGTACTCATAAACTCCAGCAGGACAAGCTCGACCCAACAGCCCAGCATACTCCCCAACATTAACGCGAACATGTTCAAGTCTCCTTGAAGCACTTTCGTCAGCATCTCCGGCGCCAGTCTTCATCACCCGGAGATGCACGGGTTGGTCTTCAGCGTGGTTGGTACCAGTCAGGGCAACACTGGTCATCAAGTCAGTAGATAGTGGAGGTTCGAAGGGAGGGTAATCGATGGGTTTATGGCGCGAGGCCYTCTCYGTCTCCAGTGCRTCGAGTGACGTGTAGGGTGGTGGGGTGTGAGAGGTGTGTTTGAATGTCCAGGGTACRCGACCTTTGAGGAACAAGCTGTCGACACCACTGTAGGCGATACCACCATATAAGCCGAGGGCAGTGTTGAACGATGGTCGTAGGTTGCGAACTTCGTGGAGGTCGGAGTACAACCATGACTCCTTGAATAATTTGGAGTAGGCGGACATGTCTGTCACCGAAGACGAGGAGGACGATTCCTCTTCGGGATGAACACAGTCATAGGCTGCTTCAGCTGCAAGCATGCCCGATTTCATGGCGTTGTGCGTTCCCTTGATTTTTGCAATGTTGACGAAACCAGCCGAACATCCAATGAGCGCGCCACCGGGGAAATGTAGCTGGGGGACGGATTGAAGACCACCTTCGTTGAGAGTGCGTCCACCGTACGCGAGGCGAGTCGAGTCTCCTGAGAGGAGCTTGCGGAAGTAAGGATGGTGTTTCATTCTCTGTGGGGTTAATGAGCAGCAGTCCATGACGGCACGCCAGCAATGTAAACGCACCTGGAATTCRCGGTATGGACTGAGATAGGGATTCTTGTAATCCAATCCAATGACAAGTCCCAAACTGACAAGCCCATCGTCCATATGGTATACCCAACCACCTCCATAAGTCTGGTAATCCATAGGCCAGCCCATGGTATGCACCACCTTCCCAGGTTGGTACTGAGCCGGATCCACCCTCCAAACTTCCTTGAGCCCAATCCCGTATGTYTGAGGTTGAGAGTTGGCGCGTAGGTTATATTTGTTGATGACGGTCTTCGAGAGTGAACCATGGGCACCTTCACCGAGAAGCGTGACTTTGGCACGGAAGGCCATTCCYGGTTCGAAGGTGCTCTTCATCCGTCTTTGCCTATCCAACCCGACTTCGTTYGTGACAACCCCTTGCACACCATCGTCGGAATAGAGTAGCTGAGCTCCGGCGAAACCAGGATATATTTCTACTCCAAGTTCCTCGGCAACGGTGCCTAGCCAGGCAGTGAACTGAGAGAGTGAGACGATATAGTTGCCCTTGTTGGACATTTGAGGAGGGTGTGGCATAGGGATGTGGTAATTCTTGGTGAGGTATATCATCGAGGAGTCCGTCGCAGGCCGCGTCAAGGGATGTCCCTCTTKCGATTTCCAGTCAGGTAACAGTTCGTTGAGAGCTCTAGGCTCGACGACGGCACCAGACAATATGTGCGAGCCTAACCACCGGAAATCAGTATTTCATGGACGAGCAGAGATATATTTGCATCGCACCGACTTCGCTACCCTTCTCCAAGACAACCACACGAATCTCTTTCCCTTTTTCTTGCTCAAGTTGCTTCAACCTGATGGCGGCACTGAGACCAGCAGGTCCCCCACCAACGATACATACGTCAACTTCATCCTCCGCACGTTCCACAGTTGCTGAGTCGAAAGGTTCGCGATTGAACCGCGCAGAGGTCGAAGCTAGTCCCCGCGACGCCAACGGCTTCTTGCCTGCGGCCAGCAGAAGCTGCCGTAGCTGTGGACTACGATGAGGAGAGAACATAAGGAGCCCGGACCCTAACAAATCACGGTCGGCTCATATACGGCTTGTCGATCGGTGTTCCGGTTATCAGGGAAATGCGACGCTTCTGATTCGTCAGCAGAGGTGGGTCACTATAGAGTGATTCTCACAGTCAGATAAATCCTCGCACGGTCAATGAGGCCCCTACTGCGTTCACTTACACTTGTTTCCTTCTCATCCACCACTTTCGCTGGATGCCGCCTCGCTCAACTCTGCCTCCGAAAGGCTCAGCATTCCCGGCCAATGACTCTGCGACGTACAGAGATCTACTTATGTTTGAGGAGCGCCTCAAAACAACCGCTGCCAATCTTCAGCGAAGAAAACACCGTTACCAATGTTTGTGAAATCGATTGTGCCATACGCGGACGCTGACTTCTCGCCAGTATTCCTCACTCAACTCCTGGTTATCATCGCATTCTTGACGTGCGAGGTCCTTCTGCCACCTCATATATCGCTGCTGGCAATACCATACAAGATGCTTCTACAGCGTATATTGCCAGAAATATATACCCCGGAAACTCAGGTCACCCTACATCCAGCCTTCGCGCTAGGACTCTGGTTCGTCTGTATGACAACCTTGCTGCTTTTCTTCGTCAGCGGAATGTACTCTGACAAAATCGCATATGCCAACAAGTGAGTAGATCAGACCATACAAATTCGCTGGGGATGGACCAGAGTGGCTATGTTCATTGAAACCCTTGGGATGGGGACGGATTGCTGATATATCTGTGCAGGTACGTCCCACATGCCAACCGTGCACTTCGATCCTTCAATATGTTTCTCAATGTCCGTAAACCTCCACTACGCTCGAAGCTAGGATTCAACCCTCTTCAATTCTTCTTCCCTCGTCCAGACCCTCCAGTGCCTACGCCCACAGACTCTGCGCCGGCATCACCTCCCCAGAGCCCCATTCCAACCCGTAGCATCTCACGTTCACGTTCCACTCCGATGCCAATCTCACCTATCCCTCCCAGTACTAATCCTCGCGGAGAACTGATCTTTTCGTCACGAGTCGATCAGAATTTTCGGGAATCATACGAGAAATATCGTGCTACATTCGAGAGGCATAAGTTGGAGAAGGATAATCTGGCGAGGATGCAGCGTGGGTGGTTCGGTGTTAGCTGGCTGCGCCTGAATCATCCTCGCATCACGCGTCACTACTTCTGGAGGAAAGCCTCGGAGGTGGTTGAGAGTGGCATCCCGCGAAGTCCAGAGAAGTTGGTTGGAAGCAGTCCCCTGGTTCGCACACCGACAGGGACTTCAACGCGGAGTAGCAAAGGCGGTAGCTCGAGGAGTGGGACTCCTCCGAGTACCCCAAAGCATGTCTCGAAGCAACGCGATCGAAGCTCTTCACGTACGCGAACTCCTGGTACCCGCCAATCCACTCCCGCTCGGCAGTCCACCCCTCCTGTTTCTCCGAGTCCTTCTCGTCATGGCAGTACGCGAGGACGACGAGATTTGGGTGGCAAGGACAAGGATGGTGGTTTGTCTGGAGAGGGGACGGAGCTCAACTTGCGAGCTTTTGCTCTTGAGAAGAGTGCTCTGCATAATATCGGGGAGTAATTGGAGTTCATCGTGGGCTTCCAGTCAGTGTATAATATGTAATTTTGCGATATACCATACAATACTTTGTCTTCGTACTTGCTTTGAATTGCGAAAGCTGTGACTCGTGACGAATATGATTCGTCGCGCGACTCACACCTTACTTGCTTACTTCCATCATTCAGTACATTCGCCACTCGATCAAAATGCTCCGCTCGTCCCTTTCCTTACCTCCAGAACTATGGCTCCAGATATTCAAAGAGCTGACGATTCGAAGATTCCCCATGAAGGACCTCGATTACAAACTTCTACGATGCTGGAATCCATTCAGGATTTGTCGTAAAATCCATCGCTCCCAACCAGTACGTATCTGCCTAGCCAATACAGAATCTAGCTCCCAGCTCATGGACGCGTTCCCAACCTAGTGGATAGCCCATTCACTACTGCTCGTCTGTAAATCTTGGACCTCAGCCATGAAACCCTTGCTCTACGACACTATCTTCCTCTGGAAAGCATCTCAGGTCAAGGCTTTAGCATCACTGCTGAGGAAACACAGTACCAGCACATACGGCAACCTGGACCACCCAAACACGGGCTCTTGGATAAAAAGAATCATCATCATGATCAGCAATCCAAATGAACGACTCGCTTCTTCAGACTTCGCTGAATTGATGTCTTCTTCCCGAAAACTCACCGCTTTGCATATCGTCATGCATCTCCCCGACGAATCGACCAGAGATCAGTTTCCCAATCCTGAAACTCTCTTCCCTGATATTTCACTAGCAGCGCCCACACTCCGAATCCTGAACCTCACAGAAAGTATCTGTAATGACTTCAAAGACGAACCCGTAATCTCGAACGATTTCTTCGCAAAAATGACCGCTTTGCGCGCGCTGCGATGTGACAGCCACATCACCTTGGATAAGCTACAACCGTTGGAATATTTATCCACTTCAAAGTATACACTAGAGAAATTGAAACATAATAATCCCTCGATCCAGGAGTTGTCCATCCGAGATGCTACGGTGTTCCCTCTGTCATACTCTCCAAACGAGCATCTTCGCCGGCTTAACCTGAACATCATCTATGGCATCCACACTAGTGGCCAGCCCTCGGATAATGGGGAAGACGATCAGGCTGATACCAACCCCAGCGGTTCCGGTGGCAATCTCGGAGGTCGCGTCTCGGAGGAAGAGGAAAAGGAAAAGGAGATGGTGGATCAAGTCAACTATCTGGCTGAATTGGAACCTCTGGACGACCCCGACTCTGATTCCGATTCCGAAGATGTGTCTGGTCCGAGCCAGATGTTAGCCGCAGGCTCGGAGGTTGCCACAATCGGCTCTGACTCGAACGCTGGAGGCGGAGGAGGCTTGGGTATTTTCGACGGACTTGTTTGGGGCCGCGGGGATTTCCAGACAGATGTTCTCGATCTCCTCCCACCAACTGTGACATATCTATCCCTCGTTTTTGGCCGTTGGAAGGATTTGCTCGGCAATCTACAGCGCCTGCCTACGACGGTAACTCACCTTGGTTTGGAGGCGGGCTTAACCCATTGCAAGGACAAATCATACATCCATCTCATCGATATTTGCCGGGACCTCATCGCACCTGGGCTCACTGTTGTCCAGCTAAACCATTGGCAAATATGCGTTGACCTGCGAACGCGTCATGCGGGTCTTCTGAAAGAATTTGTGGAAATGCTGAAGAATAAGAATGTTGAACTTTGGGATGCTGAGGGATCCGTTATGTAAAGCTCAGTTACATAGGTGCAACAATAAGTACATTGATATGAGGAAAGGTGGAGCAATTGAACAATCTAGAATACCTAGGAGACAGTGTTGACGATACTATAGACAGCCGCCATTTAGCTACCTGCGAATCATTCCTGCACACGAGTGCCCTGCAACGAATCGCACTCGACAACTTTCCACTGATAATGTGTATCGGCATCGAACGCGTCAAGAAGTGAGACATCATTGATCTCGAACGGGTGGAAGTCGACGACATCGATAGTACCGTATAGAGCACAGTGTACATCAAGTTGTTTGAGTAGATCCTTGATGAAATCGCCAACGACCCTCTTGATATCGCCTTCACTATCCATGAAGATTTCGTCTGTGTCAAACTTGACACTAAGCTTCTTGAGTTTGGGAAGGTGGCTTCCGAACTGAGTGTTGGCTACGAATTGATGCACAGTGGAAAGGAGGGCGTAGTCGAGTAGCAAGGTTTCGACGCAAGTCAAGGGGGTAACGAAGCACGACCAATCCCAAGTGGGAGGCGGAGGGGACACTCGGAAGAAGCCATATTGGACAGACTTGGCTGTGGAGAAAGTTGAGGTGAAGTAGGCGACGAGGTCAAAAAGCATAGAAGTGTCGGTTTCTGAAAAGCTGAAAAGATACACTGAAGGAAGAAAATGAGACTGGTAGCCTTCCCCAAAGGTCCTGAGGGTGAATTCCTGTTGAGTTATATAGAAATCTAAGCCAACGATGGGGCAGCCGTTGACGACAGACTCAGCGGTAAAGGCTTGCTTGGTCGCTTCGATACCGGGGGCACTGAAGGTAATGTCGGCTGAGGTTATTTGCAGCGTAATGTTTGCTGGGAACCGCAACGGTCGGAGGGCTAGCGCAGCGAAATACAACTTAGACGTGACAGATAGTCTTTTAAGGCACGGTAGGTTGACAATGGTGTCCTGCGCGATGTTTTCCAGATCAAGTGCAAACTGGCCGAGAAGAAGATCTTCCAGGAAGGGTATAGATGAGAGGGTAGGGAGTATTTGAGAAAGGGAAACGGGGTTTTTCCCATAGTGGAAGATGAGTGAGAGTGAAGTTAAGCTGGGGAAAGACGGAGTACGTTCCGGGGTCCACGGTAGGATGGAAAACCCGTTGAGGTACAGTTCCCGGAGACGAGGCATATCCCTGTCCATGAAAAGCGCCATCCTTTCCATAGGCTTGAACTTGTTTGGTTTCTTCTTTCCCTCGGGGTACGCAGAGCCGTTGACCGTGACTTTGAGGGTCTTCAGCTCTGAGGCCGGACGGTCAATATTGAGGTACAAAACATCGAAAATTGGCGGTGAGGAGATGTTCAGGATGTCGATTTCGTGGATCCGTTCGATGTAGTCCATCATGCCCTTGCAGACACGCAAACTGGGAGCCTTCCACTTGCAACAGAACAAATGAAGTGGGAAGTACAGCGGACCAGACGTCAATGCCGGGGCCTCAGCACTCGCGTTTGAGCAGTCAATGGGGAGCCAGAGGCCGGGTATGCCGCATGCGGCCTTTCGCCATGCTTTGCAAACATGAATGACGGGGTTGTGTTTCTTTTCGTATCCGCGAACCCAGTTCTTTGACACCAAAAGAAAGATTTGGGTGAGTAATTCTGCCGGAAGATGGGCAGCATTTGATGGGTGGTGATGGGCATTAGACACGGTGCTACTAGCAGGTGTCTGACCGCGTTTTCTGCTTCGAGTTGCGACCTACGGTATTAGATGGTGAATCAACAAATTGAGATACGACTGAGTTTCAGCCTACCATGGAGGTTGTGAACGTTGACTCTTGAGAGAGACGTTTGAACAGAGTTTCTGAAGCACGACTCCCCACCTGATAACATGTTGACTCTGGCTACCGTGAAGCCCATGAAGTTGGGAGTTTTTTTTGACTTGGCGTCTACTTGGCAGCGCGCGACTAGTTGGACCCCTGTTAGGAGATCCTATCTGCTTGGGTAACCATTGGTACACGTAATTGTCCTGTTAGACAGTCGTTTCCGTGCTCTGAGCAATGGCACAATACAGATTCATGCTGAGCTTCAAAAAGTAAAATGGGCGCAGCGGCTCCAGCTTTTAGCCTCTCTGGTAGTTCGATCCGAACGCACTACCCCTGTTCTCTCCAGGGTCTTGATACAAATTTGTCATGGACTGGGTGCGTCTTTGACTCCTCTTCTACCAGTTCTAACACCATGGCAGCAACACGACGTTCTCAACGCGTGAAGGCCACAGTCGCGGTTTCTGCAAAGGAAGCCGAATCTGACACTGAAAAACTCCGTGATAAAGGCAAGGCCTCTGCTAAACGCCGCAAGGTGGCAGGGAGTGGTATGACCAGTGGCTCAGAGATCAGTCAAGTTGTCCACCGAGGCAAGGGGAAGCTGAGAAACCTGCCTCAGATGCCTCTAGATATACTCTTCGAGGTCTGTGCCTTTCTCCAGCTTGCTGGCCCGTATCTAACCCTCGGACATATGATTCAGATCTTTGGGTTTTTGACCCCTTTCGACCTACTACGTCTAGCGCGAACGACGAAGGATTTTAGGTCATTTATAATGAAGCGTTCATCCATTTCCTTGTGGAAGACTGTCTTCGGAAACACGTCCGATATTCCAGACCAACCCGAGGGCGTGTCAGAGCCCGCATGGGCCAACTTCGTATTTACCAACCACTGTTTCGTACGCACTGTCCAACTTTACGTGCTTATTATGCCTATTCACTCTCTTTTAGGAATGCCTCAGTCCTCGAGCTTCGCATACCCTCGCTGCTCACTGCGTTAGATATTGTAAACGCTGCATCACTAACAAGTGAGTTGATATTGGACATTTCATAAATATCACCTTGATAATCTTCGTGGCATACAAGGGTCTATTTCAAACCTCTATCCAACGCCAATGTTCTTCGGCACTTTCCTAGGTCTCTGATTCCATCCCAAGCCATCTTCACGTACAACTTGCCTTGTAGTTCAGGTATTTTCTGTTATCTTTACTGCCTTTTTTCGCTGAATCGTTAACATTCTTCGAGGCCGCTACCGCACAAAGTCGGCCTGGCTCCAATCGGAGTTCCAGGAATTCCTCGAGAAATACATACAACTCGACCATGATGCTCAGACTGAATTCGTACGTGCGCGTAGCCAACATGTAGATCTGTTGAAGGCCGTCAGTCCTCATTTTGTCCCTTGTAACCTGCTGACTCAGGCAACCAACCCAGCGCGAGATTGACTACAACAACTGGGATTTCAGCAGGCAATGTATTCGAACTGGCGAGCTCGTTCGTGTTCGTGCCACTCGATTAGACCTGTAACCAAGTTTCGTTTCCCGTTTAATCTGTGTCGTGCTCACAGCTTGATTTTTAGAATTGAGAAGAAACTCATTGAGCTGGGTCTGTCTCTCCTCTCTTCTTCCCATTCCAGCAGCTTATGCGTACTTCGAAGGCTGGAGCCATGAGCTAACAAACATGACCGTGTCTCAGTCGACTACATTGAAGGGACATCCGGCTGTCAAAGTTAACAGGCCGTTGACTGACCGAAGTGAGTCCTTGCTATTCTATATATGTGCAGCTCCTCATTGCTATCATATGAAGCTTGGAAGAAGATCGAACCACAACTTGTCATATTGCTGGAACAATTTCGTACCCAACGACTGGAAAGGGAACGGGCAGAAATTGTGAAAACCCGTCGACGTACTTTTGCCTCCGCCGTCTGGAACTACACATCGACCCAACCCATCGACGCCATCCTCCCTTCTGCCGCTGACTTGTATCTCCTCGAGAGCTTTGAGCCTTTCAAGAACATCATCGAAGAAGCGCCAAATGAAACAGACGTCCCCCTTTCGACTTTTGATGAATTCTTTGCTGAGATGCCTCGCCATTGCGAAGATTGGAAACAAGCATGCGCGGCATACCTAGCCACAATTCTTCGATCGTCTGAGCCTAGCTTATTCAACGAAAATATGTCTCCCCTAGACATTGTTTCGCTGGCTAAGACTGTCTCTCGATGCAAATTTTGCTCCTCAGCTCTGACCTACCCTGGTATACTCATCCATCCATGCTTCCGCAGGCGATCGCATATATTATTGTTCCTGGCAGTCTCAGTCAGCCTATAATGGATCTCGAAGTCCCCCGGTGGTTAGGGCTAGCCCCTGCCCTCATTTCCCAAGTATCTGCCCTCGAGGTTGCGCACATAATCAGGGCCTGTGGATTCGACCCTGAGACAGCTACTTACGAGGAACTTGACAATGCGGATATCTGGCTGCTCGGGACCAAGCATGGAATCGCTGAAATCTCCCATGTCATGCGTTGGAGACGCGCTTTAATGGCGGTAGGGAAACTGTAAATCGACTTTGCTTGGACTCCTCACATTTAACGACTTCTTCGTCCAGATATCTGCCACGCATGAAGAAGCCAGTCTAGATATCTACTATGATGACCTCCTGGACAAACCGTATACATGGTCCCGGGTAACGGACGAAACCCTCATAGAAACGTGTAATGCCGGAGAACTGGCATTCTACGCCGAAGACAGATTATACGCTCGCTCGTCTATCTGCGCCCATTGTTCTGAGAAAGTCGAACCGGGCCAGCTAGTGCCCCATATGAAAGGGTATGTCTATCCTCTGCTCACTATCCCAGAGCTCGCGCTGATGTTATTGAATCAGTCACAATCCCGACCTAGAATTACAGCGCTCCGATTTTCGTTTGACTCCAGATCACCGTTTGATGGATTTCTACTGTCATTCTCTAGACAGCGGGGGCTCGGCCAATGATGTTTCGGACAATGAGGACAATGAGGATTCCACACCTGGGTTTACATTTTCATTCCGTTTCTAAAATAAAAGTTCACCATACTCATTATCCTCTTGATACATTAAATCTAATTTTACATCTAAGATATAAACAGCATTGCGACTTGATCCCTGCTGAATTGTTTTTCGTCTCAAGGACCCCTCACCCCTAAGACTGGCCCTGTAGGCTACCCTGGAGCGCCGCGAGTCGCACTGCAACATAATCGCGAACAGCGCGAACTCAAACGAGACCCAAATTGCCCAAACCCCTCCCAGACCCGACAATGAAAAACGTTGAAAAGGGTTCAAAGAAGGTCAGTACATTCACTGCTCTTGTTGCAACCTTCGGATGGGACTAACTTCTCTTCCCATTCCAACTACTTGGTCACGCTTTCAGCGGTCTGAAGTGGTCTTTCCGTCATCGGCCGTGACCAGACTCCCTGCGGAAATTTTGCTACAAATTCTCACTGAAGCCACTACCCCCAAGCACTTCTACGATTCCAAACACGTCTCAGTGTCGGTTGCGCTCCATGTCTGCAAAGGTTGGAGACGGGTCGCGTTCAACATTCCCTCACTATGGCGCCCCGTGGATGTCTCCAACGTAACTACCCATGAACTGGAACTGACTGGCCCCCTGCCATCTTTGCTGCGCGTAACGTGTTCGAAATGGACAATAGCCAATATCCGAACCTGGTCAACTTCTGTGTTGGAAGTTATTCAGCGCATTTGGGAATTGGAACTTCTCAACATCCCTTCAACGCCAGTATTTGACGCCCTCTCCCTTCACATTGACCGTCCGGCCTCAGAATTACGCGTTCTGCGCGCGTTCATAAACGTCCCAGCTCGGAAACCGTCGAAGGGAAGGAAGACCAAGGCCAAGGTGCCCCCATGGGATCAAATGGGCCGCTTCATGGATAGGTCTATGCCTCATCTACGCATCGTTGAACTCAATAACTTCCCCATCCTCCCTTGGAGCCCCGACAAACCTCCCTCCTTTTCAAATCTCACGTCCTTGTCCTTGAGAATGTGGTACAACTCTGACCATGCGAACTTCTCGCAACTCGTGCCTTCGTTGAAGGCTTCTTCAACATCCCTCACCTATCTCAGCCTTTTCAACGTCATTCCTGACATGGGTGCCGAAGTCAGCGCTGGCCTAGTCAGGCTGCCTTTCTTGAAGGTACTCTCGATCACCACCAATGAATCCGACGCGACGCTGATTGCGCGGTTGCTACAAATCCCACAAAAGACGAGGATCACGTTGTCGTCTAAAGATGTGGACCTATCGTCCATAAATCCGGACGATATCATACAAATTTACGAGCGTAGTTATCTCGATGCCCCTCCCCTCAAACGCAGGAAGATTGGACAAACCCTCAGTGTCCATGTCTCCAAGGACTTGATCACGGTCGAATCAATCCCCAATGCTTCCTTATCTCTTCGCGGCTGTTTTTCGCAGACGGATTATTCAGCCATATTGCTCGACCTCGCACTCCGACTCTGTAGTATCCTTCCGTCTCCCCAAGTAGCGAATTATACATTTGGAATCGCTTCTATGGATTGCGATTGGAGCGCCTTCTTGCGAAATTTGGACTACACTTGGTACTTGACTATCCTTAACATACCATTGGCGCCATTTCGGAAGTTTATGCAAAAGTGCGAACTTGGAAGCTTTGCCCCAAAGTTGCAGGAGCTCCAAATCAACATTGACATGCAAGAAGACGCCGACAGCTTTGAAGACGAAGATGCTGCGACTGATGCTCTTCGCGACGCCATCATCTCTCTCCGTGGACACTTGCGTCGTCATACCCAATCCTATAAATCCATCACAACCGTCGGGTTCCACGCCGAATCTTTTTCTTCCGATGAATTCCGGCGCCATTTCGTGGACCCAGAGACGGATTTTGAATGGACCCTTGAGGGTTACAGCTCAGTTGAGGGTACTCGAGGATGGGCTTCCAGGGTGAAGTTCGAATTGGGAGGTGTAGACACGGACGTAGACTCAGATGATTGATCCAGTTGAGTAAGAAGTTTTACTTCGCTAGGAATCCAAGAATGCCCGAGTCAGCGTACTGGTGCATCACGAACCCAGTTTCTCTAAGCGTGCTGCTTTCTTTTTGGAATGTATTTGCGAAGTAGCTTAGGTTTCGGTATATTCCATGTGTTCTTTTTTCATCAGAGCCTTGCCGCCTCTTCCGTTACACAAATGACTCGATCTAATGCAATTTGACTCTCACCATGTCCCGGCGCCTCGACAGGCAACTGTTTCTTCCCTACTTCGATCACCCACCGGACTTCCGCTCAAATGCCCAAGTCATCCCCTTCCTTCCCTCCAGAACTATGGCTTCAAGTATTCAATAACTTGACGGTCGAAAGGTTCCCTATGAAGGACCTTGATTTTAAACTTTTACGTTGCAAAAATCCATTTCGGATTTGTCGTAAAATCTATCCTTCCCAGCCAGTGCGTATCTTCCAAGCGAACAAATTCAAGCAGCCGACTCATTAGTGCTTTACCATACCCAGTGGATAGCCCGTTCCCTCTTGCTTGTCTGCAAATCCTGGAACTTGGCCACCAAACCCTTGCTCTATGACACTATCTTCCTCCGGAAGGCATCTCAGATTAAGGCTCTAGCATCACTGCTGAAGGAACAAAGTACACACAGCGACCCGGACCATCCAAGCGTAGGCTCTTGGATAAAAAGAATCATCATCATGATCAGCGATCCGAATGATCGACTCGCTTCTGAACATTTCGATGGATTGATGTCCTCCTCCCGAAACCTCACCTCTCTGCATGTCGTCATGCATCTTCCCGATGAAATCACCAAGTACGAGTACCCCAATCTACAAACCTTCCTCCCAGGTATATTACTAGCAGCGCCCACGCTCCGAATTCTGAATCTCGCCGACTGTATCTACACCGCCCAAGAACCCGCCATCTCGAACGAATTTTTTGAACAGATGACTGCTTTGCGCGCGCTGCGATGTGATAGCCAGGTTCTTCTGGATAAACTACAACCACTGGAATATTTATCCGTTCAAGCATGGACACTTCGGAAATTGAAACATAACAATCCCTCGATTCAGGAGTTGTTCATACGGGAGGCTATGGTGTTCCCTCTGTCCTACTCCCCAAACGAGCATCTTCGTCGACTCAATCTTGACATCACTTATGGCATTCACACCGACGGACGGCAGTCCTCAGATGACGGGGAAGAGGATCAGGCTGACACCAGTCCTGTCGTGTCTGGTCGCGATCTGGAAGGTCGTGCCTCGGAGGAAGATGACAAGGATGTGGTTGAACAAGTCAACCACCTATTTGGCTTGGAAGTTCTTGGTGGCCCCGACTCTGACTCCGAAGATGTGTCCAGTCCCAGTGAAATGTCTGCCGCGAGCTTGGAGGTTGACACAATTGTCTCGGACTCAGACGCTGGAGGTGCATATAATTGGGGTCGCGGGGACTTCCAGACGGAGGCTCTCGATCTCCTCCCACCAACCGTGACATATCTATCCCTTGTTTTTGGACGTTGGAGGGATTTGCTCGGACATCTTCAGCGCCTGCCTGCGACGGTGACTCACCTTGGTTTGGAGGCGGGTACAACCCACTGCAAGGACAAATCGTATCGCCCCCTCATCGATATCTGCCGGGATCTCCTCGCGCCTGGGCTCGCCGTTGTGCAGCTGAACCATTGGCAAACATGCGTTGATCTCCGAACCCGTCATGCGGGCTTCTTGAAAGAACTTGTTGAGGTTTTGAGGAATAAGAATGTTGATTTGTTGGATGCAGAGGGAGCTGTCATGTCCAACACAATTTCATAGGGCTATCGGACAAGTAGCGGACATACGCCAAAGCCTGTCGCTGTACCACCGGGGTGGTCACTCCCCGGGAGGTATACTTTGTGCCGCCTTCAAAACAAGTTCAAGTTCACCGTCAACAGCTCCTGGGGTCCTTGGTCCCTTTTTCCTCGCCCTCAAGCCACTGGGTCACGAAATAGAGTGTGTATCTGGTTTATGTTGGACCGGGAGTCGTCGCTCTATGTATAATTGCGCCGCAGGTCTAGTGTACAAATCCATTCATATAGAGTACCATACTTTGTCCCAACCGTAGCAACTATCATGGGTTTACAACCTTCCCCTGCCAATCCAACAAATCCAGGTTCCTCGCACGTAGTTCATTCTTCAGTGAAAGAAATATCTGTGGATGATGGTCCGGAAGATCGGCAAATGTTTGTCCATCCTTAAGTTGGATGCCAGTCATCGAGTCGCCCGTGACCAACTTACAAAAACCCAGAAGGCGGCGATACAAAGGACGTGATATACGGGTGTGTCGCTCCGATGCCAAACTGAGGACGACGACACTGGGTGGTAAAATCATGGCTGCTTCATGCTGATCCTCCCAACCCTCATAGGACAGTGTGAGGTGGGTAACATTGGGAAAGTGGGAAGCAAATGTGGGTCGTAGATCAACTTCCGCTTCAGTTTCCCTCGGAGTCAGGTCTGTAAGGTGGAACGTCAAATGCGTGAGGGAGGAGAATTTCTGGACGCCTTGAGTTGTACAGAAATAATGATAATCTCGCAGTGAGAGTTCTTTGACAGAATCAGGTGAGAATAGGCGGTGAGCGCAGGGGGAGCGTAGAGTGGTTAGAGGGAGATCAATGAAAGAGGATTGGAGTCTAGGAGGCTCTGAAGACGGTGTGGTGGTACTGTCTTCAGGCTCGATGTACGTGATATGCCCGCATGAGGCAACTCTGAAAGCCTTGAGCGAAGTCATCCGCCCGAAAAANGGACCCCCAGCTCAAGGGGGNTCATCAATATTCTGGAGGCATCCTCAGAGCCGGGTATATTCAGAACTTGGATCCTCGATGCATGGATCGGGGATGATAGATGTGCCAGAAATATTTCTGAAGGGTGGATGGAGGCGGAGAGGGGTACGCGATTGTCGTAATCAAGGAATGCAAAAGTTGTTAAAAGGTGGAAAGAGATGAGATTGGGACATTGATGAATGAGAGATGCAAGGACCCTGTAGTCGACTGCGCCTCCATAGTGCGAGGGGAACGCGAAGATGAGTCGCTTAATCCAGAATCCAACACGCTGGATCGCTGGATCGGCCTTTTCGTTGTGAGAGACCGGACGATGATGAAAGAGGTTTGATTCAAAATACTCCAGCTTGGGCATGCTGGTTACGCAGATGGTTCCATATAGGATTGGAGTAGCCATAGAGTTCCAAAGTTTACAAACGCGAACTACATTCCGTGTGGTCGCCTTTCAATGAATCCCATTCAGCGGTCAGTAGATTGTAGGTTGTAAACTCGATTGAACCACTACTTACTAGATGACGCTGATTCAGTGTGAATGCGAGTTTCCTTGGTGTGCTGCTCCTTAGGAGCTGCATATCCAAGTCATCGCAGAAATCCGTCGTGTGGTGCAGAATGATCAGCCATAGCTCTGGAGGAAGCGACATGTTCATCAAGCGCCCACGCGACGAAGAGTTCCAAGTTGATGGACGTAAGGGGCTAGCCGATTAGGCCCCCTGTTCACTAACCAATGACCTACGAAACCTTGCGAAGGGGATAGCAGAGGACCTCTTGTCATAGAGGCTGGTACTACTGGGAGACTAGTTGAGCTGGTCAACCAGCCACGAGAATTCCAAGCGAAAGGGTATGTACTCTACAATCTTCAATATATAAGCATAGATAGGATCGGGCAAGATAGATACTTGTGAGGGGGGTGCCTTCACCATTCCACTTCTCAGCTCGTCTCAGATATGGGCGGCGGCGGCGGAGGACGTTCGACGCTCAGTGAAAACAGCAACGAAGAGGAAATATCAGGAAACATCTTGAAATCAGACATCGCCAACACTATGGGTTCTTCAGGTTTATGTCTATTCCCATGAAAAAGATTATAAGCAAGGTGAGTTAGAACGGGTACGGTTCGTACGAAGAAACACAGAAAAACTAACATTTTCATATGCTCTTTGAGCGAGCCTACAACCATTTCGGAGCAGTGTGCACAGATGAATGGGTGCAAATGCGACTTCGTTTCGTAAAAGTCCAACTCTGCGAGATCATAGGCTGTGATGAGGGATTCGTCGGTGACGAGTGTGTATGTTCCAGGGGTGGATCTTCCGTGCGAATACATGGTTATAGAGTGCATCTGACGGGACATGATTAAGTTATAGATGAATAAAAACAGGCAACTACTCACCGCTCTCCTCCAACGCACGACCATAGGGTTAGTAAACGAACGGTCGACTATCAACCAGTGGTCGCCGGCGTCTGCAACTTCCTTCGTAACGGTTTCTGGATCAAAACCACATGCTTGCAAGACTTTCGAAGTCACATCCGCCGGTACCAACTTCAGAATGTAGCGGAGTGTTTGGGTCCAAGGGGAGGAATTGAGATCCCGCATAGCTTGAGTAGACCGGGAATCGTACGGCAGTGGCTCACGGAGACATTGGTGGCACAGCATATTGGGGTAAACAATGGCTTGATCACAGTAAGTGCATTTAAACACCGTTCGGGCGAGTCGCAGAGTCGACTCATCGAACGTAACGGGAGGGTCGGCCTTTTTGATGGAGGCATCGTCATTGGCGAAGTCGATCAATTGAGACGTGCAAAGTGTTTTCCACTCCTCGCAGTACCGGGGCATCTCTGCGAGAAGGTCACCAAAGTTCGAAGCCGAGTATTGAACCTCGTTGGGGTCTTCTTCGATACTAGTCTTGACAGGCGCAAGGCTCTCCAGGAAGTACAGATCGCCAGCGGAGGGGAGGATGCTGTCTGGCGGTTGACTCGAATTATAGTTCTTAACCACTTCAGCAAAAATCTGGCGACGTTTCTTAAGGACGGCGGCTCGCTCCTTCTTCAAGCGCTCTTCGCGGAATTCCTCCATTAGCGGCACAATTTCGGGTTCAATCTTGTTCCACACTAGGGATGCATTGAACAACAGTCCGGGTGAATGAGATGAAGAGCTCACTTCGGTTGGTCAAAGGTCGCGACACCTTAACATTTGGAAGCTGCTTCAGGATATTGATTTGGAAGGGTTCAAGGGTTTCTAGCTCTGAGGCCCAACCTAGTTAATTTACACGAGGTTGAGCAACGAGCAAAGAAGTCCTCGAGAATGATGACAAACCCAAGTCGGACAACTTTTGTTGGATGCTATAATGGGAGTGTATGAGTAACATGCATCTATCAGAGCGCGAGTAGACATACGCTTCAAATCGAGCCGCACGGATGTCGTCACGCTCTGCACTGCGTTCGTCTTGTTTCTCCGCCAACCATTTTTTATATACCGGTATGCGCTAGATCAACCCCATCAGCACAAACACCAGTCATAAGGGAATAGCACCCCCACCTGACCCATAAGGCGGAAATGTTCTTGACGCCGTTCTAAAAAGGCTTTCCTTTCTTCTTCATTCTGACGAACCTTTTCATAACCTTGCACAAAGTCGTCAAGATCAGTAAGAAGGGAGAAAGTAATGATACGGAGGCCGCGGCGGTAGCGTCCTAGAGCAATAATCAAAAAAAATTGTAGACAATGGAACGAGATTGAAGTACTTGAGGAAAAACCAGGGGTCAAGGGATAGTACTGGTAGGCGACATACGTGCGGGCGTCGTACGAACTTATGCCTAAGCTTAGCAGCTTTGCGGCAACATCGCCATCCTTTAGGTTAAGCAGCCTACACACGAGTAAGATCATTGACGCCACCGATAACGGAAAATGAAGATACATACTTAGCAGAGACACAACGCTTGCAAAATCGAACATAATGACCTGCGAAAGTATGCGAAGGTCGGGGGCTGTGGCATTGCTAAAGGCCAAATAGTAAGACTCCGTCAAACCGATGGAGGGGAAGGACTTCGCACATAGCAGTTGTTGGTGAACAGGAAGTTCGCCCAAGCAGGCTCAGATATATCATCAGGCTTCTCGGGTGTGCCAGGTACATTATCAAACACAGTCTTCCAAAGCGAGATCGCCGACCGCTTCATCAAAACCGAGCGAAAATCCTTCGTCGTACGCGCCAGACGAAGTACATCTAAAGGGGTTAAAAACCCAAAAATCTGGATCACCGCGATATGAACACAGAAGAGAACGTGCCAGACAGGTAGCTGACCTCAAAGAGGATGTCCAGTGGCATTTGAGGCAGATTCCTCAGCTTTCCCTTGCCTCGTGGTACGACGCGCTTAGTCTCCCCATCGGCCGGGGCGACTTTGCGGCGCTTTGCAGGCTTTGCCTTATACTGTGTGTCGCCTTCGGCTTCCACATTCGGAGATCTAGGATCTTCCATCTGAGGAGGCTCTTCCGCAACGCGTTTGAGTCGGTCGGAACGACGGACGTTGGACATGGTGGTCAGGAAGAAACCAAAGCGCGTTCAAACTTTAGTGACTCAGGTGACAGGTCACTTTATTGGACCCTGCAACTCACGTGAGGGCCGCGTTGGGTTTCTCAGTCTTTCAGAATTCAATCCAGGTTCGCTTGGCATTTTTACCTCCTCAAAGTGCTACTTACAGACACTTAGGTGGAACGTGAGTATGCTTTGAAGGATAGGTGTACGCGACTCGTTATCCGGAATTCCAACAATGGTGATCGTGAATAAGTACATCCGTCGACCGACATGCCATAAGGAGGGATTCTTTGTTAAAATCGATAAACACGGAGGGGGAGGCTCGTATGAGGGCGTGGGCATGGAGGAAGAGAGTGCGAAGCTACTCCATCGAAGCTCCCTCCCACAGTCAATCAATTTGTCTACATTCCTCGCCCGTAGGATCAACAAGAGCCTCATCAAAACATCGGGGTGACGCGTGCGGAGATCCTGCCCGTCATCCCAATGCAACAACTGGACTCTGTCCAGCGCAGTGGCTTCGACGGCTTCAAAGAAGGGCACGAGTGCAAGGTGAATTTGATCCCTAGCAATTCGTTTGCTTCGGAGGAATTTAGGTTGGGCTCCCCACGCACACCTGGCTGTCTTTGAGATGAAAATTCGGGGGTCGCATGGAAAGCGATCAAGGTGGGAGTCGGGACAGCACGATATCAACTGGTGAAATTCTGAAATCCTGCCCCATCTCGACTAGGACATCCTCGGTGAGCACGAAAATGATACGCTTCACCAAATTCCCCAGATGTTGTCCCAGACAGAGTTGAGCGTTGCGTTAGCCAGTCTGAATTGCGATACCGTCTTTTTGGCATGGACGCACCGACTTCGAAGACCAAAAGAGGTGGATATGGCGCGAAGAACGATCAAGGTAAACCGATATTTAGTATACAATTATTAGGGATGAGACGGAATCGACCATGCAATGAACAATATCCAAGCGACCACAAAACTACCGTCTGAACCAAGAAAACCAGCCAGCCCCTCCAGGTTTGCCTTCCCCTTCACCATCCTTCGACGAACCAAGCAACGGCGTCGCCTCATCCCCACCCGTTCTCCTCCCATCCCCTGCAAGGTCATCACCCACCGCACTCCCCCTATCAGACTCAGTCCGACTCCTCAAATCCGTCCCAGCAGCCGACTCCAAAGCCGCCGCCAACGCCAAACTCACAGCAGCAGGATCATCCCCTTCACTCGTAACCAACCCAGGTACCTCTTCGATTTCTTCTCCTCCGCGAGGGGATATCGCACCGTAGTTGCGACTACGTATGGAGGAGGTATCCGATTCGTACAATGGATTGCCGAAGTCGTCTAGCCCGAGGCGTTGTTGACGGAATTTCCAGCATATGCACATGACGAGGAGGGTGCCTTGCATGATACCCGCGACGGCAAAGGTTATCCAGCCTGAGAACACACAAAGTCACGGTCAGAGAGGAGTAGCTTTATTGACCAAGGGAGATCTGCTTACTTGTCCAGTTGGTCCCGGGTCTACGAAACAACAGTTACGCATCACGCGTAATCAAGTGAGTGAACCATCGCAACTAGGAAAAAACCTCAAGAACCCTACCTGAGTGCGATGGAGGTGACCATCAAGATAGCACCTGGGGTTTGAATGCACATCATAGGGATACTAAGCGCTCCGACGACTTTATGACGATACGTATGAGCGATCTGGGGTGCATATTGTACGGCGGCGAGGAGAGCTGAGGTGACACCAAGAAACGTGGCCCAGTTGAGTACTTGGCTTGGTAGGGGCGTTGAGGGTGATGGAGGGGGGTTGGCGGTGAGGAGGAGGAAGAAGGTGGTGAAGGATATTAGGACGCTACGGATCACGGTGAGCTAGGAGAAACAAAGCATAATGTTGTAGGAACGCACATGTGCGCGACGACCGTCCATGACAGCACTATCGACAATTTCCATTCCTCTCTCTTCATTGGTTCCTTGAGTAAACTGACGGAGGAAGCCGTCGAACGTGTGTCGTGGTTATCTTCGTCTTGGTGGATTAGGACGTATTTCAGGTGCGGCGGGTAGTATATCATATACAGGACGAGACTGTTTATGATATGATGATCCGAGCCAGTCAGACCGGGGTCTCAGTCTCAGGTTTCAGGTGGGGGAACGTACATCATAGTGAAGAGGAACCACTGAAGTCCAACCTGAACGATGCCCAGAGTTAATTCAGCACAACCTGAGAAGCTCTATGTATTGGGTATTGACATCAGCTAAAGACCTGATGCAGATGACCGAGGAAGTTAGGAAACTACTCACCAAGACGCGACAGCATTTCACTATCCCCCACTGCATGGCCACCCTACACACCTCCCCAATAAGCATTTCTCAGCCTCAAAGTGCCGAAACCACCATGCAAACGCACATATTCAGAAACCCCGAAGCACACGACGTACTCCCCAAAAACAAGAACCACGGTGATATCCCTTCCGATGATTTCTGGTTTATTATCCGGAAATGCTGGAATCACAAAAGGGTGTCGTTTCAATGGTCAACTTATCATTATTATATGATACGTGGGGCAGTACTCACCTGAGGTGCGTAAGATACTATCAGCCCGACACAAAGTCCTGTGGTGAGGGTGGCGGTAAACCAGTCATGATGCTATGATTGTTGGGTGAGTCCTCGGAGGTGTACAAATCAGATTGGATGCGCACTCCGGAGCATGTGTCTGTCATTATTGAGGCAAGATGTGAAGTCCAGAGTATGTAAGGGTATTGTTGTAAGGAGGAGAAGTAGCCTTCCTCGAAAGCCTTGCGAAGGAGTGGCTCCGATGCAGCGGGCAAGACTGAGAGGAAGGTTCAAAGGAGCACAACTGCTGAGCGCCTTTCGCGTTTCCGCAAACGATCACGTGTGCAAGACCCCTGAATCGCCATGTATCATCCGCGGCTCCCACTGACTCTGAGTTCGTCTCTTCATTCCTCGGTGTCTAGCTTTTTCTACTCGGTACTTTTTCTTCTGTGTATGTACTCCAGATGTACTCTGCTCCCATCCTCCAAAATTGATTCCCTTACTCTCGAAATATTCCAACAAATAACACGGCAGGTCCTCCTGAGGCCTTCGACCATATGCTGCTGAGCTGGAGATCCATTTACATCTATGAAACTGTGGTCCCAAAACTTGTGGGTCTAGTCGGGCACAGTTTACCTATCGGGCCTCTTCTTATTTGTTGACTCGCCCAGAGGACGGCTGCCCTGCCCGTTCGTGTCTGCAAATATTGGGAAAAGATCGCCACGCCTTTTCTTTACGAAACGCTCATGTTCTAAACATTCCACCAAGTGCTCGGGATGAGCCCGTTTAGATTCCAGACCAGCCAGGAATGGTACATACAAAAGAAAAACCTAATCTGAAAAAACAGGGCATGTGCATACACCTTCTACCTTACTTGATCAAGAAACCTTCCGCATCGCGTAAATCAATATTCCTCGTCTTCAAAATCTCCACCAACTGGTTCAACACATCCGCATGCCGCGTACGAAGGTCCATACATGCGTCTGGGTCGCTGAATTGGATGAAGATGAGGCCGGCGGCGTCCATGGAGCGGAATATGTGGGTGAGTTGGAGATAGGCGGCTGCGTCGCAGTAGTTGGGTTTGTAGGCTTCCAAGCCGAAGCTGGTGACGGTGTGGGGGAGGCGACGGATGTGGCGGCGCAGGTCACTCCAGATGCCGCAGATGAGGGAGAGGTGKGTGACGCTTGGGGGGAGGGTGTCGAGGGCGTCTTGGAGATGRTCTTGGGCGATGCTGCTGTGGGCGGAMGCGATGTCCAAGGTAAGACGACGGAGGGATGATGTAATGGGGTAGCACGGGGGCAGCAGGAAGATCTCCTGGATGAAGATCTCGTCGATTGCGTGGTTGTTATCTTTGAGGTGCATGAGCGGTAACGCGCTGAGGGAGAGGAATTGCAGGGGTCGCAGTTTGTGTATGATGACCTGGCTGTCGCATCGGAAGGCCCGTAACGCGACCATCTTCCTGAAGAATTCATGGGGTATCTCGCGCCCGCCGACAGCCGATATGTTGGGGATGTTGAGGATCTGGAGGGTCCGTGCGGCGGGTAGGATGGCTCTGAACGTCGCTTGCACGTTCGGGTATATGTGGCGCGTTGCTTCGATGGGGAGATGCATGAAGATATGCAGCGACGTGATGGTTGGGCACGATGACATCAGCTTCGCCAGATCGGAGGTGGCTATCATCTGCGTTGGGTGGTTCATGATGATCACGATCCGTTTGATCAGCGATCCGACGTCTTTCTGGTACAGCGACTGCGGATCCTTCGTCAGGAGTGCGGCCAGAGCCTCGATTTGCGACACGCGCGATAGGAAAACAGTGTTGTAGAGCAGCGGCGTGAAAAAGGTGTTCCATGATTTACAGACGAGGGGGAGTGACAGGGTGATTCGTGACTGGGTTCAGTTCGGTGAGTCGTCGCCTTTTGCGTTGGGTGGTGGACGAACTCACTGGGGAAAAGTGATGGATGGTCGTGGTGATGGTGCTAAAGAGCAGGTTTTGACATCGGAGGAGTTTGAAGTC
The DNA here is from genome assembly GCA_029747585.1 of Pleurotus djamor. NCBI lineage: Eukaryota > Fungi > Basidiomycota > Agaricomycetes > Agaricales > Pleurotaceae > Pleurotus > Pleurotus djamor. The sequence goes on from JAPEVF010000040.1 coordinate 122,517, forward strand.
GAGGTCCTCCGTCGACAGGCTCGTCATGTCCTCGAATATCTGGAGCCATAGTTCCGATGGAAGAGGCAGCTTGACGTTCGCTGCATCCTCAGGCAAAGGCAGATGCATACCGAAACTAACAAAAAGCTGACAGGACGGGAGTTGGTCTGGGCCTGGTGCCTCGAATTCCACAGACAGGGGCGCCAATTTCACTCCTGTTGTGGTTCGCGTTCAATTCAGTCTCCACACACACGCAGCTAGGGCTACTTGACTCTACTCTATATCTCTGTTATATGACGTGGCGACTGCCCTTCCGTGGCTCAGCGGACCGCTTGATGCAGAAATTCACGTCCATGCGGCCTTCGCACAACATCAACTGTTTAGCCTACCTGCGCTTCGTCCACCTTCCGCGTCAACTTCGGGATGCAACGACTGAACATCCACTGTCATTGGCACAACGGCGCAACTCCGGTCGGCTATATCGTCCACTAGACCATTTCTTCAGGCTTCGAAAATACTGGGATACTCAAGAGATACTATCTGGGGCTCTTTCGGCAAGGATTTACTGGTCGCGTTTCTGATAACGCTAAACCGCCAATTCTATTCAGCATTTCCCATGACTATCGGTCAATATTCGGTCTACTTTGCCTTGCATACTACTTATAAGAGGCCCTCCATCCGTAATATCTTGAACTGTATCGACCATTCAAGATGATGAACCGTCTATTGGGCCTTTTGTGCTTGCTCCCTCTCGCGTTCGCACAACTTCAGCCGCTGAAGAGTTACTTCACGGGCGGAAGGTACCTCGGTTTCTTCACCAACCAAGGTCGCATGACCTCTGCCGGAAGCACATACGTCAGTATTGGCGAAACGAACTTCAACGCCGTGACCGAATCCAATGCGTGTAAATGGGAAGTCATCGAGCCGACGCAAGGGCAGTTCGCTTGGTCGGGATGCGATTATAGTTTCAAGTAAGTATTATCAGCATTTTAACTTTCATTTTCGTTGGCTACCGTTGACTGACTGGGTCGTTGTTTAGCTGGATTACCAGTCGTGGTGGAAAGTTCCGTGGTCATACGCTTGTCTGGTACGTCTGGTTGAAGCATTCCAGCGGCGTCTTCTTACCCTTTGCATATCACCATAGGCACAGTCAGCTCGCCCCCTGGGTCAGCACACTTTCTGGCTCTGCTGTGGAGTCAGCCATGTCGAACCACGTAAGTTGCCTTGACTGTATCACTGGCATATAACATTCCAATACTCATCCTCTTCTCAGATCAACGCGGTAATGGGACACTACAAAGGAAAGTAAGTTCCCAAATTCGCCTACTTGGTAATTGAACCCGCCTCACCTCGCTGGTCCTTCTTCCTATATACACAGAGTCTACTGCTGGGACGTCGTCAACGAGGTAAATCCCTCCACCCCTCACCCCTCACCGGCACCCCTCCCCCATAACCAGGCTTATCATAATCCGCCCTCTAAAACCCTAAAAACCTAAAAACCATACTTAGGCTCTCAACGAAGACGGCACACTCCGCACCTCCGTATTCTACACCCAAGTCGGGACGGATTACATCACAAAAGCCTTCCAATACGCTCGTATCGCCGACCCAGCGGCGAAGTTGTATTACAACGACTATAATATTGAGGCGGCTGGGAGGAAGCAGGATGGCGCGTTTAATTTGGTGAGAGATTTGAAGGCGAAGGGGCTGATTGATGGGATTGGACTTCAAGGTGAGTGCATTTGCATTATAATGGAATTTTTGAATGAAGTTTGGTATGGTATGGTGATTGGACTGATGAATATTGAATGATGATTTGTGTAGGGCATTTTACTGTTGGCCAGATGCCTGCGAACCTTACGGGGACTGTACAGCGTTTCGCGAGTCTGTTGCGTTTACGGAAGTTGATATCGGTACAAAGTGAGTCGCGTGTTCTTCTTCTTCTCCGAAACAAAAAGAAGGAGAGAGAGAATGAAATAAAGAAATAAAATACTATCCCCAGTGACCAAGTCGTTGACTGACTGCCACTTGTCTTCCCTCTAGATCCCAAGATTTCGTAGGCCAGGCTCGTGACTACGCTACGATGACGATGGCGTGCGCGTCAGTCGAGAGGTGTGTCGGGATCACCGTTGGTGGGATACGAGACAACGAATCGCGTAAGTCCTGACTCCTACTACGTAGTACCTCTCATCGTCTCCGTCGAGTCAAGGACGCACATTTAACGCACGCATGTTTCTTTCTTTCTTTCTTTCTTTTTTTTGTTTTTTTTTGGACAGCATATTGGCGAAATGGCGAGTACACGTTGCTTTGGAATGAGAGCTACCAGCCCAAGCCCGCGGCGTCCGCTGTTGCTTCCGCTGCTGCTGGGGGAACAGGGGGAAGCGGTAGCTCTTCAGCACCAGCTCCGAGTTCGGCGCCAGTTTCTTCTTCAAGTTCTACGCCGAGTTCGACGAGTACGAGTAGTGCACCTGCTGCTACGCAGACGAAATACGGTCAATGTGGCGGTTCGTCTACATATAACATCTTTATATCCCTTGAATTTGCCCTCACACGATTCTCTTTTGCATAGGGAGTGGTTGGACTGGTCCAACTGTCTGCGCATCGGGGAGTACATGTACGTTCTCGAATGCATGGTATTCACAGGTAAGCAACACGGTTGCCTTTCGGCCTCGGAGTATACTCATGTTAAATCTCAGTGTCTATAAGAATTTAGTATTAAGTAGCACGTTGAGTCTGGCGGCTCTGGCCATGCAGAGAACGATTGTTTAAAAAAAAAATGCCAAGTCAATTTCAATGATTAGGGGGTTGGCTACTTTTTGAGGTTTAGCTCGTCACGCGTCACGTGAGCCGCAGGCACAATAAAGTGACCTGTCACCTGAGTCATTATTTGAACGCGCCTTGGTTTCTTCCTACCCACCATGTCGAACGTCCGCCGTTCCGAACGCCTCAAACGCGTCGCAGAAGCACCTCCTCCTCAAGTCAATGATCCTGACTCTCAGGATGAAGAAGAAGCGGACGACGACACGCAGTATAAACCGAAGCCTGTAAAGCGCCGCAAAGTCGCCCGGGTTGATGGGGAGACTAAGCGCGTCGTACCACGAGGCAAGGGAAAGCTGAGGAATCTACCTCAGATGCCATTGGATATTCTGTTTGAGGTCAGCTACCTGTCTGGCACGTTCTCTTCTGTGCTCATGGAGTCTTGTCAAGATTTTTGGGTTCCTAACCCCTTTAGACGTGCTTCGTCTGGCGCGTACGACGAAGGACTTTCGATCGGTTTTGATGAAGCGGTCGGCTATTTCGCTTTGGAAGACGGTGTTTGATAACGTGCCTGGCACCCCGGAGAAGCCTGAGGATATATGTGAACCCGCTTGGGCGAACTTCTTGTTCACCAACCACTGTTATGTGCGAACATCTCACTTTTATTGGTTTGAATCAGGCTTACGCGTCACCACTTAGCAATGCTTCAGCCCTCGACCTTCGCATACATTCGGTGGACACTATGTAAGGTTCTGCAAGCGCTGTGCTACGGACAAGTAGGGATGTTTCATGACTCTGGGCGTGTTCTTGGTTCTCATTCGTGCGTAGGGAGTTCGACGTCCGCACCAGCGAAGTTTCACAAAAGCTGCTGCGCCTGGGCATCAGCCCATACGACTCTCCCTGCCGTGTGTATTCCATTGCCTACGAATACGAGGGAACCTATGCTTGGTCCTCGAGTAAGTATAATCAATTACATTTCGATCATCCCAAAGGGTTTCTGACTTGTACTTGTTGCCATGTATTTCGTCAGAACACTATAGTTCGCGTTCTAGACTTTCGTATCTTCGAGTTGACCTGGACGACTTTTTGGAGGGGTATGAGAGGGTTCGTCAGAATGAAGAGGAGAGGAAGGCTTTTTTAGAACAGCGTAAAGAACGGTTTCGCCTTATCGACCAGGTGGGGGTGATGTTCTGTTATTAACGGTGTTGATGCTAACGTAGTTGATTTAGCGCATACCGGTCTATAAGAAGTGGTTTACGGAGAAACACGACGAACGCAGTGCGGAGCGTGACGACATCCGTGCGGCTCGATTTGAAGCGTATGTCCACTTGGGCTTTGATAAATGCTTGTTACTCATACACTCCCATTATAGCATCCAACAAAAGTTGTCCGACTTGGGTTTGTCATTTTCCTCGAGGACTTCTTTTCTCCTTGCTCAACATCGTGCAATTTGACTAGGCTGGGCCTCTGAGTTGAAAACCCTCGGTCCTAGCGATATGGATACGTTGAGGCAGCTCCCAAACGTCAAGGTGCCGCGACCTTTGACCAACCGAAGTGGGTGCTTCACTCATGACCTCATGTCAACCGTTGTCTTATCTGTCTTTAGTGTGGAACAAGATCGAACCCGAGATTGTGCCGCTAATGGAGGGGTTCCGCGACGAACGCTTGAAGAAGGAGCGAGCCGCAGTCCTCAAGAGACGTCGCCAGATTTTCGCGGACGTGGTCAAGGACTATAATTCGAGTCAACCGCCAGACAGTATCCTCCCCTGCCCCAGCGATCTGTACTTCCTAGAGAGCTTCGCGCCTGTCAAGACTAGTATCGAGGAAGACCCCAACGAGGTCAAATACTCAGCTTCAAACTTCGATGACGTTATCGCAGAGATGCCCCGGTACTGCGAGGAGTGGAAAGCACTTTGCGCATCTCAATTGATCGAATTCGCCAACAACGATGCCTCCGTCAAAAACGCCGACCCTCCCATCACGTTCGATGAGTCGACTCTACAACTCGCCCGAACGGTGTTCACATGCACTTATTGTGATCAAGCTATTGTTTACCCCAATATGCTAGGCCACCGATGTTTTCATCGCGAACCACGCCTGTACGATCCCCGGGCTACCCAAGCAATGCTTGATCTCAAGTGTCACTACTGGGCCCAATCAGCTCGTCCCTTGTTACGGTTGATACCAGCAGCGATGATCTCGAAACTCTTGCAGACGTGTGGTTTCGATCCGCAGACTGCTACGAAAGAAGATGTCGACGCAGGCCGCCGCTGGGTAACAGCTGAACGTAATTATGTCACCCCTACTGTTATGCGTTGGAGAAGAGCGGTAAGTACGCAGTTTACTTCGTCTTTCCATGACTCAACGCTCAATGTGTGGTGTTCTTTCGTCAGATCCAATTTGCGTCCTGGTTTACACCCGATGTTGGATCGTGTATTCTGGTGACCGATGAATCTCTCATCAAGGTGTATGACCTCGCAGAGCTGGACTATTACGAAACGAAGTCGCGGAACTCCCCATTCATCTGTGTCCACTGCTCCGAAAAGACTGTAGGATCACTCACAGAGCATATGACAAAGTGCGTTTTTTTTCTTTGGTCGTCCATCCGCACTCTTTTCTGACGCGCCTCGTTGATCTTTCCTGGGAATAGGCATAAACCGGACGAACCCTTGGAAATTTCTGACTTCAGGATGGTTCCCGATACTTTGCCTGTGTTCTTGTTTTCACTGAGCGTTGAACGTCCGCCGCCGCCGCCACCGCCCACTGAACCTGAGACAAGCTGAGAAGCTGGATGGTGCGGCCCCCTCCCTTCGCGAGTATCTATTATCTATATGTCTTGCCTCTACGTATCTATGTTTATATATTAATGGAAGATTGTATATACCCATTTCCTTCAAATATTACCACTCTCGTTGCTCTCTCGGGGACGACAATGCGACAGCTCACACAGTCCGCGGTCACGTCATTAAAGCCCCTGAATCGTAGGGCACAGTCACTCAAACGCCGAATCTTTTCCTGACGACTCGGACGTAGCTTGAGCCTTGGGAAGCTCCAATGGAATCTCTCCCCCTCGAAGTATGCCGACAAATACTCCATAATGCAGCAGGCCCCCTGGATGACTTCGACCGCAGATTGCTACGCTGGAGACCCATTAAGGAAGCTCTGAACCACTTGCAGAATCTATGTACCAAGACTTGTGAGTAGAGCATGTCAACATACCTGTCGGACTGTCTCTTACTTGCTCATTCACGCAGAGGACGGCTGCCCAACTCGTTTACGTCTGTAAATATTGGGAAAAGATTGTCACGCCATTCCTTTACGAAACTCTCATGATCTCAACGGCCTCGCAGCTCAGACTAGCTACGGAAACGCTCAGTCTTGTAATCGACCGCAGTGGCTCTGAGTCTTTGAGGAATCTAGTGAAGCGCATCTTTTTCGTGGTCATTGACGATGTCTCGGTTGACGCAACTGAATTTTACCAACTAAGTAATATCGCTCTGTCCAGGCTTAACGAGTTTGCACGCGTCCTACAGTTTCCACCTCGGGGACGACCAAGAGTCGCGTCCTTCCACGGTTCAACATCACATATCTCAAGCGGAACCCGATCCCCTCATCAAGGCTATCTCCCTGGCGCACAATACTCTTGAAGTATTAAGCGTGCCGAATGCTTACACATTCCAACACCACGCCTCCAAATCATCCTCATCTCTGGCCAGCCTTTTCAAGAAAATGCCTGCCCTGCGTGCGTTTCGCCACGACTTTCCCTTCGTAGCCAACGCCTCATCAGCATCCTCGATCCCACCGAATGTTGAATTCCTATCCGTCTCTAGCAATCATCCCTGTCCGCCGATTCCTCCTTCCGTTAAGGAGATGGTCATTCTTTGCTACGGGTCACCACTCCATCATAACGTTCATAATGTTGACGGCGCATTCGTGACAACTCTTACTCTTCTCTGTTTCTTTCGCCCGGAAATGTTACAGCAGGCGATGTCCTGCATCTCACCGAGCGTCAAGGTCTTGTCCCTTCATATCCGGTCATGGACGAACCTCCGTCGTATCACGAGTATTCCCGAGAATGTGACTTGCCTGGGACTCAAGGCAAACGCACGACTTGCTGGTGATCTCCGCCTTGCGCTTGCGTCCTTCTTCGAATCCGTCAAAGCCCCTGCGCTGAACACAGTCCGGTTGCTCCACTGGGATGACGGTTATTATCTCCGCACGTGTCGCCCCGATGCTTTGTCGACGCTCGTATTGATCCTTCGGGCGAGGGATGTAGACTTGATTGACTGGGAGGGAGTTTTGATGAAGTAGCTTCGTACTCTTCTTCTCAATGCCCTCGTCCTCACACGAGCCTGCCCCTCCGTGTTTATAGATTTGAACAAGAATCCCTCTTTGGAGACTGAGCTGGTCGCATGTGTGGATCCGAATACAGCCAGAAAATCGCTTCGTCGTCAGCACCTAGGCACTTAACTACGCTGTGATGGCATGGCATGCGTGTCGGCCGGCTGATGTGTTTCACTCACCATTGGTTGAAATCGGGTTAACGACTCGTTTATGGTCTAACCTTCATTTTCATGTTCGTCCGTTCTTAACCTCAAGGCCTCAAGAGTCATATTTTCTCAGCGTATCCAAATTGGCGCTACGGCCAGTATAYGTACGTATATTTTGCTCTGGGACGAGAGCTACAAGGCTAAGCCCGTCACAGTCTGCCCTTGCGTCTTGCTGGTGGAGGACCGAGAGGCCACATCAGCCTCAACTTTAAGTTCGCAGTTTCGTCTGCTACGCCGAGTGCGGCGAGGACGAACAGTGCACATGCCGCTACGCAGATGATCATGGTCAATGCGGTCGTACGGCTCTCATACTGGCATGCGATAAATTGGTGCCCCATTGACCAACCATTGACACGAGCTTTGTCTTTTGGGAGTGGTGTTGGTACTCGCGGGTAAGAAATGTGGACGCCTTTTTGCCCTCGAAGCATACTCACGTTATATCTAAGTGTCTATATAAGAGCTTAACGTTTATGTTTTGCAGTAAGTACCCTGGACTCACTGGTCAAAAATTAAAATGCCAAGCAAGTCTGAAATAGGAAATTTATTGTTCGAGGCCTCACGTGAGTTGCAGGCACAATAAAGTGACCTGTCACCTGAGTCATTTGCGAACGCGCCGTGGTTTCTTCCCCACCACCATGTCGAACGTCCGCCGTTCCGAACGCCTCAAACGCGTCGCAGAAGCACCTCCTCAAGTCAACGATCCTGACTCCCAGGATGAAGAAGTCGAAGACGACATACAGTATAAACCGAAGCCTGCAAAGCGCCGCAAAGTTGCCCATGTTGATGGGGAGACTAAGCGCGTTGTTCCACGAGGCAAGGGAAAGTTGAGGAACTTGCCTCAAATGCCGTTGGATATACTATTTGAGGTGAGAGCTATATAGCTGTCTGGCGCGCTGCCTTCTGTGCTGATGTCGCGCTTTTCAAGATTTTTGGGTTTCTAACACCCCTCGACGTACTTCGTCTGGCGCGTACGACGAAGGATTTTCGGTCGGTTTTGATGAAGCGGTCGGCTATCTCGCTTTGGAAGACTGTCTTTGATAACGTGCCTGGCACCCCCGAGAAGCCTGAGGATATGTGTGAGCCTGCTTGGGCGAACTTCTTGTTCACCAATAATTGTTATGTACGAGACCCTTCCTTTGCTTGATTTGGTGCAATCTAACGCGTTACCTCTCAGCAATGCTTGAGCCCACGACCTTCGTATACCTTCGCTGGACACTATGTTCGATTCTGCAAGCGCTGTGTCTCAGATAAGTAAGGATTTTCATCATTCTCAACGCAAACTTGGATCTTATTCGTACGTAGGGAGTTCGACGTAGAGTATGGCGATGTTGCAGGAAAATTGCACAGCTTGGGGATCAGTCCATACGACGCTCCTAGCTACAGGTACCCCATCGCCTACGAGTACTCTTTGTCGTATGGTTACTCAAGTACTTCCATAATCTCGTTTAATCATCCAGAACTTTTTTGATCATTTCTCTAGGACGTTACCACTCGCGTACACGGTCTTTCCAACTTCTTGTCGACTTTGATGAATTCGTCGAAGGCTATGAGAAAGTCCGTCAGAACTTTGAGGAAACGAAGGTATTTTTGGTTCAGCGCAGGGAGTATTTCCGCCAGATGGAGCAGGTAGAGTGATGTTTCCTTCTGGACAGGCTTTGATGCTCATGTGGTTGTGGTTGATCTAGCGCATAGAAGTGTATAAAAAATGGTTTTTGGAGAAACAAGACGAACGCAGCGCCGAACGGGACGACGTCCGAGCGGCTCGATTCGAAGCGTATGTCTACTTCTGCTTCGACAGATGCTTGTTACTCACAAATCGACATTGTAGGATCCGACAAAAGTTGTCTGACTTAGGTTTGCAGTCTTTCTCGGGCACTCGGTTTGTGCTCGCAGCTCACCCATGGAAATTGACTAGGTTGGGCCTCTGAGCTAGAAAGTCTCCGTGCAGGCGATATAAACACATTGAAGCAACTCCCAAATGTCAAGGTGTCGCGGCCTTTGACGACCCGAAGTGAGTCCTCAGGCCTCTGGCTTCACATCCCTCACCCAGGCCGTTGTTTAACCTTTCTTTAGTGTGGAACAAGCTTGAACCTGAGATCGTGCCGCTAATGGAAGGATTCCGCGACGAACGCTTGAAGAAGGAACGAGCCGAAGTGCTCAAGAAGCGCCGTCAGATATTCGGTGAAGTAGTCCAAGCATACAACTTGACTCAGCCTCCGGACAGTATCTTCCCATCTGCAGGCGATTTGTACTTCATGGAGAGCTTCGCACCTGTCAAGACAAATCTCGAGGAGGATCCCAACGAGGTTGAATACTCCACTTCGACCTTTGATAATGTCGTCACAGAGATGCCCCGGTATTGCGAAGAGTGGAAAGCCATGTGCACGGCACAGATACTGGAATTTGCTAACAATGATGCCTCCGTCAAAGCGGCCGACCCACCCGTGACCTTCGATGAGACGACGCTTCAGCTAGCCAGGACGGTTTTCAGATGCTCCTACTGCGACCAAGCGATCGTTTACCCCAACATGCTCGTCCACCGATGCTTACATCCGGAGCCCCGGCCTTACAGCGACTCTTGGGTAACGCCAGCCATGATGGACCTCAAAGCCACTCCTTGGATTCAAGCATCTCGGAACAGATTCCGGTTGATGCCAGCCGCTATCGTTTCCAAGATTTTGGAGACGTGTGGTTTTGATCCCCGGACTGCTACGAGAGAAGCCGTCGACGCTGGTAATCATTGGTTGGTTGGCGAGCACACGTATAGTACCCCTTCAGTCATGCGTTGGATCAAAGCGGTAAGTCGGTTTATTTCTTGAGTGACTTGACGTTCAATGGTTGCGTTGTTTTAAGATCCAGTTTACAGCGCGGTTTTCAAATCAGGGATACACCGTCCCACCGTTTACTCTGGTGACGGATGAGTCCCTCATCAAAGTATATGATCTCGCTGAGGTGGACTACTACGAAGACAAGTCACGTTCCTTCCCGTTCATTTGTGCCCATTGTTCCGAAAAGGTTTCGGGATCGCTCGCGCAACACATGAAGAAGTGGGTTTTATTTCTTTCTTCGTTGAAGCTTTGCGTTCTTACTCGCCTCGGGATCAGGCATAAACCTGATGAACCCTTGGAGATGTCCGATTTCAGGATGGTCCCTGACACTTCATCGTCATTCTTGTTTTCACTGAGCATCGAACGACCCCCTCGGCCGGCCAAATCTGAGATAAGCTGAACGCTCTCCCCCCTCCCTTCCCAAAATGTATCTATGTTTATCTATTTGAAGCTTGTATATACCCATTCCAAATCGCAGTGACTGGCCAGTGACTGACCAGATCAGGAGATCGCTTAGGGAGCTGATATAGGGGAGTAATGAATGGAAGGGCTCGTGGCGTGGCCATCATCCCACCAAATAGGCTCCGAAAGGCTATCTACTCTCAGCAGGTTTCTTCCCCACCGCCACCCTCAAAGAAGAGTCGTGTTGATGCTTTGCAATGTGACGCTTCTATTTACCGCAGCACGCCTTTGGTCTATAAAAGCTTCGATCGCCTCTCTCGCAGAGAAGTAGTCCTTTAGGCCCTTCGCGCAGTCCTCCCTATCTCTCTGCTTAGCTATACTCTGCGATGCCGAAGATTATCTGTCCCATCTGCTTTGACGATGTTCCAATATCTCGCATGCTTTTCTTTAAATGTGGTAAGTCTCTTCCAGAAGTTATCAAGGTGCAGCTCTTGATCAACCCTTGGTCTTGCTTAGGACATGGTTTCTGCGTTGAATGCACTAAACGAAACTCGAGAGAGCCAAATTGTGCTGTATGTAGGGTCCGAAAAACCTCCCAGCCACACCAGATCTTTGTAGACTTCTCCAAGCCTAACTTCAACATTCGACGGACTGGAACATCGAAGTCAGACAGGAATAGCGATGGCCGCGCGAAGTTATCTTATAATATACATGGACAAGAAGAACTGAAGTCTGTCTTTGAGAAAATGGAGGAAATGCTGGGTGAAGAGTGGATGATGAAGTCGCGAGTATCCAAGCTTGAGAAGAAGGTGGAATTTCGTGAAGAAATGATGAAGACAATAATGGCGGAGAACATTTTATTGAGGCAACACATTGCGGACTCTGAAGCGCGGCTCGCGGTCAGTGCGGCTAAGGCGACCCTATCGAAGCACCAGAGGGAGGATGCAATTGCCGTGATAAGGGCGGGCTTGGAGAATAGGCAAACAGAGAGGGAAGTTCATTCGAGGAGTAGGAAGCATGGGGGATGGGATGTAGGGCGGACTTGAGAGATCACAAGTTCATTCAGGCTTGAATCTTCTGACCCAGACCGCGACGCTGTACTTTAGAAGCTTTTATCCCAGTTCCCGTCGATCTACTTGAACTCACTTTGCCGGCCACTAGCTCATAGCTGCCGAGTCGTATCAAACGCCGCAAGACACCCCTCAAACATACTACCTGATGGATAGCATTTTCTCAGCGAAGGCCATTGCTAGGTTTCTTGAATTTTTGACGCAGTTCCCAAACCCCCTGAATTAATAGGAGCAAGGGCAGAACCAGCCCCAGAAGTAGGGCTGCCAACCGTACCGTATACGGGGCACGGCCGTCTGTGAGGGTACTGAGACGGCGACGGATCGTATACTGTCTACCTGTCGACGGGTCTGGGTCAGAGACGATACGGGGACGGTCCCGTCATCCCCTATGGACGGGCGCTTGTACCAGGGGCTCTCGACTTGGGGCGAATTATAACACTACCTTCCCGAGACTCAAACCCCATAAACCGGGCCTCGTTTCGCTTAATTACACCTCAATTATATATAGCAAGGTGTCAAAAGTTGCTAGTCCTCTAGATAAATCCAAAACACCCAAGCTCTCTGTCCAGGAGGTCCCCTATAGGGTATGGGGGATAGACTTTGATATCGTGAAATTGCTTCCGACAAGTAATTGTACAGTGTTAAGCTATTGAAGCTACGTAGAATTTCGAGATTGACGAATGTGATACTTCAGAAGCATCAGTGCTCGGATGGTATTTGGTTTAAGGCTTGCACGACGAAGGGAGATCGTGTCACGGCCACCCGAGAAAACACGTTCTACAGCCACAGCTGATCCTAGAAAATAGGTGGTGAGTAACGATAGCCAAGTATGAACGCTTCAGGTAACATGCGTACCTGGAATGGAGAGAATATCAAGGGCCATTTGATGTAAGTGTGGAAATTGTTGACGGCGACCCAACCACCAAGCAATTGGGTCGCAGGTCTGAAAGTTCTCCCGCGGAAGCTTCCAAACCTCCTCAACTTCATCAACGGGCAGCTGTGGGATGTCTCCGTAGCGAGAGAGCGGATTAGTAACCTCCGATGCTGCTTGATCAGGCGAACACTGCACTGTTGCTGAATGTGATTCGTCTTTGTCTTTGTCCACAATGCTCTAGGTAGCATGAGCCCGGGGTAGTCTTTAGTAGTTTAGTGGGAAGCGGGACAAATTGTCTGCGTGAATGTCGAACTCGCAGATTCTTGGGACTGAGGCGAGGATGACCCGTAGACATGAAGTTTGAGCGATTGGATCCGAATCGAGGGCCCCTTTACATTCCATGAAACACTTTCCTCCCGCCTCCCATGTCGTTGCCCAAGAGCCGTATCGCCATTGCTGGTACTGGCGTCAATAATGGCATCTATCGCGTTGGACCAACTCCTTTCTACGACTTGCCTGAGGGAGAAACCATCAGGACCTATCAACCTCGCTGCAATGATAGCGAGTTCTTTAGCACCCTTTTCTTACCCCCTCTACTCGACTTTGCCGAATGGAAGACATGGGGCACCACCTGGATCACCTACTCATCGCTCTACTTGGAAGCAACCTGCGGCGACCAGAAACTATGCGTCAAGATGGCGATAAACTTGGACCAGCCACAGGAGCATCCCGATCCCGAACACTGTCTCCCTGTTTCGACGCGTTTCGTCTTGGATCGTCTTTTCAAGGAAGCCAATTTCTATCATGACCACTTGAAAGACTTGCAAGGCATTACAGTCCCTCGTCACTATGGTCTCTGGGCGTGTCACACGTCTTGGGCCGGGATGGCAATTTTTTCGGTATTCGAATGGGCTGGCGATCCAGTTCTCGAACTTCACAAGAATCTTGAGACATATACGTCGGAAATCAAGTGCGTACATCGATGTCCAAGTCCGCTCAGTGTCTTGAGTCGTCAATGAGTGCTGAGCGCTGAGCGCTGAGCCCCTATTCATTCTCTCTTTAGGCTTCTCTGTATGCATCGTCTGCGCGACCTCCACGACCATCGGATACTGCATCAACAATTGGTACTCTACCATGACCTTCGGCACATCCTGTACGACGCTACGACCAACACCTCTCGCATTGTAGACTTCTCATGTGTGGAGGACCACGATTGTGAAGGAAGCTACCCTCCGAAAGGCGCGTGTTGGGGAAATCCACAATGCTGCAGGGAGGTCGCTTGTGCCGCAGACCATCTGATGGCGTTTCAGGCGATTTCAGGTTTGAACTCATTCGAAACTCGCCCGTGCCTCGAAAGCTGATTTAGCTCCTCATAGAAGAAGCTGAAGATGATGAAACCGACATGGAAGAAGAAGAAGAAGTCGTGGAAGAACAAGCCGTTGTGGAAGAAGAACAAGTCATGGAAGCGCGATTCTGGAGACCTGATACCCCGGTCAACTAGAACCTCAGGTCTCAAGACGCGCTCTACCAAACAAAAGAACAAGTCATGGCTCATGTTGGATAAGGGGAACTATTGGGATTTGGTTGTCAGGACGTTCGAGTTGGATCACTTCCGCGAGTCCATCGAAGGTTACCTGGTTGTACGCATGAGTCGCATAGATTGCCTAAATCAAAGAACACGTACCTTCCAATATTTACATGGGAAGCGAGGCCCCTATCATACTTCATACACGTTGTCTCCTTCTTTTACTCATTGAACTTCGCCTGTAACTGGACATGTACCCTATCTGCGCTCGGTTATCTGATGGTTGGGCGGTGGGGAGGAAGAGGGATAAGGCCGGAAGGAGTAGTCCAACTATGTGTTCGCCCCTGACTGCTCCTTAGCACGTGAGACGCCGAATAGGAGCAAATTTGTTGCTCAATGCGGAAGCGTCTCTTCGTAACCACTGCGCCCAATCTAAAGTTCGTCGTCAACGATGGCGAGCCTCATCGCCATTCTCGACCTCAAGGGAAAACCTCTGATTCAAAGATCGTACCGTGATGATGTTCCACCGTCATATGTCGAACGCTTCCTTCCACTCGTCCTTGACATCGAGGAAGAGGGCCAACAGGTCACCCCATGCTTTTCAAGCCAGGGCGTGAATTACATGCATATCCGACATTCAAATCTCTACCGTACGTCTGTCTGGTACCGAATACACGTATCCTCACGGGTTTCTAGTCCTGGCTATGTCAAAGCGCAATTCAAACGCGGCCGAAATCATCTTGTTCCTCCACCGACTTACCAGTGTTCTGATCGAGTACTTCAAAGAGCTGGAGGAGGAGAGTATACGAGACAACTTTGTCATCATATATGAGCTCATGGATGAGATGATGGACTTCGGATACCCACAAACGACGGAGAGTAAGATTCTGCAGGAGTGAGTATCATCAGTCCCCTCCAACCTCACAGATGGTTTTGGCTGATCTACTCAAGATACATCACTCAGGAATCACACAAGCTCGAAATTCAAGTTCGACCACCAATGGCTGTTACAAATGCTGTATCATGGAGGACAGAAGGTATTCGGTATCGAAAGAACGAGGTCTTCTTGGATGTTATCGAAAGTGTCAATCTTTTGGTACGTCAGCGTATGATCAATGGGCGCGCACTCTCACCATAAGTCTTCAGGTCAATTCCACAGGGAACGTCGTGCGGTCAGAAATTCTTGGTGCTGTAAAGATGAAATGCTACCTCTCTGGGATGCCTGAGCTGCGGTTGGGCCTTAATGACAAAGTCATGTTCGAAAGTACGGGGAGAAGTACGTACATGACCTCCTTCTCTCGGTATCTGTGACATAACTTGAGCTGCATATAGCTGCGCGAGGGAAAGCCATCGAAATGGAGGACGTCAAGTTTCATCAATGCGTGCGACTCTCCCGATTTGAAAACGACAGAACGATATCTTTCATCCCACCAGACGGCGAGTTTGAGCTGATGTCGTATCGTTTGTCCACGCCCGTCAAGCCCTTGGTCTGGGTAGAGGCAGCGGTGGAGCATCACAAGGGGAGCCGCGTGGAGTACATGGTCAAGTGTAAAGCCCAGTTCAAGCGACGAAGTACAGCGAACAACGTAGAAATTTACGTACATGTTCCAGACGACGCGGACAGTCCCAAGTTTAGAGTAAGTGTTCCTGTTTTTTCTCCTCTCCCTCCCTCTGCCTCCATCGAGGCCATAGCGGACCGAACCTTCCGGGACTAATATGGTCTTGTAGGCTTCAACAGGGAGCGTTCAGTATGCTCCTGACAAGTCGGCCTTCGTGTGGAAGATAAAGCAACTTGGAGGTGGCAGAGAATTCCTTATGCGTGCCCATTTTGGCCTGCCGAGCGTTAAGAGTGGTATGGCACCCGTCTTCTTCCCCACCGTGTGCTCCCCGATTGAATCGCTACCCTTTGACAGAGACTGACGTGGAGAAGCGGGCTCCCATAACTGTTAAGTTTGAGATTCCCTATTTCACGGTGTCCGGTATTCAAGTACGATACCTAAAAATTGTGGAGAAGAGCGGGTATC
Organism: Pleurotus djamor; assembly: GCA_029747585.1. Lineage (NCBI taxonomy): Eukaryota > Fungi > Basidiomycota > Agaricomycetes > Agaricales > Pleurotaceae > Pleurotus > Pleurotus djamor. The sequence goes on from JAPEVF010000040.1 coordinate 138,526, forward strand.
AGGCCCTCCCTTGGGTTCGATACATTACACAAAATGGTGATGATTATAGGTGAGTCATTTATGCCGCTGCGTCCCTAGGAAGTCTCTCATTGTCGCTGGCAGTTTACGAACAGCTTTGGAGAAGGGCAGCGCCCCAATTGTACCTATGTAATATCGATGCCACATGTTTTGCACACTGGTTCTATAGATGATGATCGGATCGCCGAGATATGATGCTACAATCCTTGCAACACGAGATAGCTACGAACCAGAAGCCCTGCGACGGGCCGCTATCTCTGTCACGGAACGCGTGCGTTTACTCCAATCTCTCCTTGAACGCTCAGGTTTATGCTTCCACTAAAAACCCATATGTCCGTCATCTCTTACTTCATCATAAAACTTATGTTGTATACACTAACGTATAGTAACATGATAGAAGCTCAGCCTGGTCGGATCAGTGGCCTCCCCGTCTTGCGAGCCTCTTTCGCCGTTGTTTCTCCACTCATCCCCCAACATGGTCAAGGATTCTCATGCCCGGCTTCTTTGGCAACTTCCAAAGCATGGGATGCATATGTACGCACTGCTCGATTGATCCCTTCGTCCCTATTTTGAATGCCTGTCATGGGCTGCTGCCGTTGAACGTGTCCAAAAGCGTTGATAGCCCTTAGGTGCCCTATATGACCCCACAGCCCACGCCACCTAGTCCTGTCTCGGCACCGTCGTAGATACACCCTAGTCCCGCTGGTTAAGCAAGACTATCTTCGTCAGGTGTGCATGCACCGCGGTGAATTGCGTGGTTGAAGCGATAAAGATAAACTTAGACTCATTCCCTCTCGTTGACAAACTCGGTACGTACTCGCTGATTTTTCTTTTTACTTTCGGAGTATATTCTTTGGTCTCTCTGACGTCCCTGCCCCGTTTGTCTATCAGGAGAAGCAGGAAGAAACGGGGTCTGTGTAATGAACTCATATGGTCCTTTGAGCTTGCAGGCGTCTTCAGTTTCGCATAAAAGATGCTGTTTCAAAGGATCATGGTGTTTTGAACCAAGGCCATTCCACTTCTTCAGGCATGCAGCTGCTCTTGCTCTCGTCGTTCTTCCTCGCGGCTCACGCTGCTATTCTCCCTAAAACCAACTCCCACCCCACTGTCGTCCATGAAAAGCGCAATGCCCTACCGCTCGGATGGCAGCTCACTCGTCGCTACGAGCCATCCACTACGATCCCTCTCAAATTCGCCCTCACCCAGTCTAACCTAGACAAGCTCGAGGACTACCTCAACGAGGTCTCCCACCCAAAATCTCCCAGCTATGGAGACCACTGGACTGCTGGCAAGATTGCGGAGACCTTCGCTCCGAGCCACGAAACTATCTCTACTGTTCGAAACTGGCTTGTTGGTAGTGGTATTCCCTCGGAGCGTATCAAGGTTTCCCCGACCAGAGGCTGGATCAATCTCGACGTGACCATCGCAGAAGCTGAGGAGCTTCTAAAAACGGAGTACAATGTGTATATTCACGATACCGGCAAGGAGCACATTGGTAAATTTAGTTTTCGTTGCTTTTATGAACTCTCGAGCTTATACGGTCTTCTATCTGCCTAGGCTGCGAGGAGTATCATCTTCCAGAACATGTTGCACCTCATGTCGACCTTGTACTACCTTCAGTTCATTTCGATGCTCAAGTTCACAAACGCGACGACGTTACTGCTCCTCTCGACCTTGGCCAGCCGGGTTTCGGCCGAGGGCCCAAAACTACCGGAGGACTTCCGTCCATTCCCAAAGACCTCGAATTTCATACTACTGATGCCAAAGCCGCCGCCGCCGATTACTGCTGGTTGATCCTCACGCCTGACTGTCTTCGCACATTGTACAACTTCCACTACACCCCTCAGGCTACTGACAAGAATAGCTTCGGTGTTGGTGCGTAACTATTTTTGCGACTCATTTGTGGGTTAAGCTCACATTTTGTCTTTCTTAGTCGAATACACACCTCAGGCCTTCCTTCAGTCTGATTTGGATATGTTCCATTTCAACTACTCTAGGGAAATCATGGGTAAAACGCCCGACTACCACTCCATAGTGGGAGGTACGTGCGAACTGTGACACTCCATATCCTCTCAACCCTTTTCCTGCGCACCAGGTGTTCTCCAGACGCAAGTCCAAAACTTTGCCTACAATGGTGAATCCGATCTCGACCTTGAATACGCCATGAACTTGGCCACCGTCAAACAGAACATCACCCTTTATCAAGTCGGTGATATGGTCCAAGGTGATTCTGAGTTCTCTCAGTTATGATGTGATTGCTAATGTTGGCTTCTAGGCGCCTCTTTCAACAACTTCCTAGATGCCATAGATAGTTCATATTGTTCCTTTGAAGGAGGTGATGATACCTACCAGGATCCCCATTACCCCAACACCCGTACCGGTGGCTGGAAAGGTATCTGTCTTTGCCCATCACACACTTGGGCAGAGTGTCCTTACTCGATTCGTTATCACAGGTCCCGCTGAGTGTGGTACCGTCAAGCCTGCGAACGTCATTTCTACTTCCTATGGTTACAACGAAGCAGACCTCTCCTTCAAATATGCCACACGTCAGTGTGCAGAATACGCCAAACTTGGTCTCATGGGCATCACCATGATCTTCTCATCAGGAGATAGCGGAGTTGGTGGAAATGCTGGTGTTTGTAGGTCAGAGTTCGGTGAGATCGTTGCCCCCCTTCCCCTTCGGTCTGCCGGATGTTGAGATCCAATCGCTCCGCTCTAGGTTTCCCTGATCAATATGGCCCTGTGTTCAATCCCGGGTTCCCAGCATCTTGCCCGTTCGTGACGGTCGTTGGTGCCACTCAAATCAACAAGAATGCTCCGGTGAGCGAGCCGGAAGCCGCCATCGACCAAGTCATCGCTAGTGGAGGAGGTTTCAGGTTTGTTTTCCTACCGCTGCCTCGGCATCTTGACTCACATAATAGAAACCATGATTACAGCAACTACTTCACCATGCCTGATTACCAAAAAGATCATGTCACTGGGTACCTCACCAATTTCCCGCCTACACAATCCACAGATAACTGGAATGCCACCGGTGCTGTAAGTTTGTTCTCTGACCTATGTTCTATTTTTCTTCATTGTGTTCCCATTTTAGGCTCGTGCATTCCCGGATATTGCGGCCAATGGGTGACTCCTTTATGTTCTTCCTCACACCGCAACGAATACTAATGAACGTTTTTTTCTCGTGCAGAGCTAATTTTGTGGCTGCTGTGAGTATTTTAGTTACTGCCGTTCGGCCCATTTTACTCAAGTGACCATTCTCCCTAGGTCAACGGTCAATTCATCTTGGTCTACGGCACCTCAGCTTCGACACCCGTTATCGGCGCGATGTTAACCATGATCAACGATGCCCGTCTGGCCGCAGGAAAGAAGACCATCGGTTTCATCAACCCCACCGTGAGTTGAAATTCCCAGCTTTGCCGTAACATGAAAATTGGCTTACTGGCAAGTCGTAGATCTACTCCGCCGATTTTGCAGATGCCTTTAACGACATTACCTCCGGAACGAACCCAGGCTGCGGTTCGACAGGCTTCGATACTGCAGCTGGCTGGGACCCCGTCACTGGTCTAGGTACTTTTGATTTCCAGAAGTTGCTTGATAAGTGGCTGGCCTTGCCGTAAACAAAAGGAGTAGAACTTCGTTTCTTATTTGCAAGACCGAAGAAAGTAGGTTTGTCGAAGTGTATCTTGTATCTTAATGTACCTCTAATTTTTGTGGAGATTCTGATATGTTCAATGTTTGTAGACTATCGTGTTAACGACTTATCTGGCTCGAGTTCTTTTCTTTGGCTCTTGAAACGCTGAAGGTCGATGCCACATGTTGACTAAAGCCAAAACTTGACCTTGAGGATGCAGATCCCTTTTGGGGTGATAGGCTTGCCAGTAGGACAACAACCGTGGCGCGATGGGAGTTGGGAGAAGATGCTAGCCCACTGCAGCAGGCGCTTCGAGTGATAGACATATAGTAAGTGGTTTGCGGTGCATCGTAATACACACAGGAGGGCCGGGCGGCAGTCTACCTGCTCGTGTATACCTCCATGTCCACACCAGCAGTTGTCTGCCCGATATGCTTGGAGCACCATCCCATCGCACGAATGCGCTTTCTCATAAAATGTGGTATGTCAGAATGTCTTCATGGTTCCTGAGGACACATGGAATATGATTACAATCATGGCTTTAGGACATGGCCTTTGTATCGAATGTACCGCAAAAGTCGCCCCCGATCCACGCTGCCCCATATGTAGGGTATCCAAAGGAAACTCTCAGCCTCTCCAAATATTCGTCAATTTCGCGGCCTCTCCAACTACAAATCGTCAGCCAGTTGTCACAGCTGAGCTGGCATCAAGATCAACACCATCACCAGCATCGCAACGCAGCCGACCCACCACAAGCAGGCCGACACCATCACGTTCACCGATCCAGCCATCACCAAGAGTTGGATTGCGGTTGCCTTTGCCTCCGGCTTCGGGTACAACAAATGACGGCTGGGACTATGCGTTGATTCGGCAAGTACAGATACTTAGTCTGAGGGAATATGAGGCTCGAGAAGGAGGGGGAGGGGTAGATGGCAGAGGACGCGGATGGTCTCCATTGCTTCAAGTTACGAGTGGACGCGGAGGACGTGTAACTGGAGTTGAAACAGGACGCGGAGGAGTGGTACCGGGACGAGTCGGATTACACGATGGTAGAATCGTAGTCCCTAGATTCGGGTTTCTCGGCGCAATCGGGCATGACTGGGCCCGAAGGGGGTCTCCAGGCGATGGGACGAGGAACTGAAAAATTGATAATATGTGGAAGGAAGCGTTTTAGTGGTAAAGTTCGACATGATACCAGAATAAGTCCAGATAGATCTCCAAGTCCGATTGTAGTCCCCCTTCACCTTGAGTAGTAGTCGGTAGCCGTCCATACCTAGGTTTGGTCCAAAACACGAAGACGGAGAAAGGGAGAAGCTTTGAAAGTTTGAAGAGTTTCTATCTTCGCAGTCTGAGACGTTAACTTTAACTATTTGATTTCTGAAAGAAAGGTGTCTGGAAGGAGCTCTTGTGACCGACAGGTGACGTGGAAGTCGCGATGACGTTTTCGGAAGTTGGAAGTAAGTTGGAACTTCCTGCCAGCCGCTTGCGTGCTAGTATAGGAGGCTCCTGTGGGCTCTCCTGATGGATCTCGTCCTCTGGTCCTCAGCTCCGAGGGGACATCGCGCTGTTGAGTGTTGAAACTAGGCTCAAGTTCCAGCCTCTATGACAGCAGGATGACGGTCGATCCTCTTTGTATATTTGAAACTGGTGCAGGTGCGGTCGTGGAGGAGCCTTGGCGGTATCTGTGCTGTGGAATTCGTGTTGATCCTATACGAACAACTTGACGATCCATGAAATTATAAATAACGCGCTGTTGTCCGAAAGAATCTCGACATAAGGACATACTTATGCTGACCCTTCCCCACACTTGATCGCGCTTCTGATGGCCCGAATCATCGTCTTCAAAGCCCACGCGGTCACGGATCAATGTGGCGTTGTGTTTTTCACGGAGCCATCGAAGTCCCACCGAAAGTACACACGATCTGGCTGCGAAAGGTAAATCAGGCTCCCTTTGCTGATGGAAAGACAAATCGCACGTGTGGTTGGACGTTTATTTTCCCTTGGTGTGTTGATGATGCGAAACAAGTAGGTCCAGCGTCGATGGTACCACGTTGACACTCAAAACCCTCAGAAATATCCAAGAAACCAGCCCCATACGTAGAGCTTAAACTGCATAAATACGCCTGAGATAGATACATTCTCGATGGATGGGAGCTTATATAGAGATAATTACTTTTTCCCGTGAATCCGGCCACATATAAGTAATACCGCGAATGGTTTAAAGATGGCTATCTTAAGGATGCATGATGAAGGGTATCCAAGAAGTGATGCGACAACCAACGAAACGAACGAATATAATGTGTCGATGCTTGTGAAGATGAGCCTAGAGAGCGAGAGCTGCAAGGCCGAAAACGGCGATGCCGGCGTAGGCGGGAACACCGTTGAAAGAGGCAGCGTTGGATGTCTCGGCAGGGGCAGGGGCCGTTCTGAAAGAGGGAAAATATGAGAAACACGAAAAAAGATAAGAAACAGTGTGCACTTACGTGGTGCCGGTAGATGAGGATGAGGATGAAGGCGTAGATGAAGATGAACCACCCGAAGACGTAGATGATGATGCGGGGGCTGGTGCAGTGGAGGTGGGACCAGCAGGCTCAGAAGTCAAAGTAACACCCTTCGAAAAATTGTTAGGACGACTGGCTCGCCGCGAAGGAAAAGCAAGAAACTTACGACGGCGGCACAGAGACCACGCGAAAGGGCTTCAGCAGTAGCTGCGTCTTCTGCAGAGCAGCCTGAGCGGATGCAAGCGGTGGTCGCCTCGATGAAGGCTGGTGCGCGGCAAAGGCAGACATTGTCTGTTGGTCCACAGTCTGGGGCACTGGAAGGGTCCAAGCAGGACAAGGCGCAGTCTACGGAGGGGGGGGGAAACGAATCGGTCAAAAAATCGAACGACAAGGAAATGTGGTTGAGAACGCGTACCTGGGAACGTTCCCTGAGCGACAGCGGAGGCAGCGAAGAGAGCAAGGGTAGCGAGAGTGAGTTTGTTGAACATGATTGACTAGTGGAGGTGGTAGTACGACGAAGGGGGGGACGCTAGACGCTGAAGCTGAAGCTGGGAGGGAATGATAACTCGAGGGGAAGTTGAGTTGGAGAAAAAAAGCACAAGGGTATCCGGTATATATAGCGTCCCATCCCTGAGATGAACCAAACGTAACAAGCTTCAGCGCCAAACATTGGCCCTGCTATTGTGTTCGGCGCTTGCTCGATTTGGTCACAATGGCCATCTCAATCAGGCAGCATCCGTGCCTGGTGCGTGAGTTCATCTGCCATATTCGTCCGTTACCTTCACTTCCCGACTGGGTCGCTCAAGCAAAGGCCCACAATGGTCACAAATGGGCTATTCGTATCCTTGCAACGCATGCGAGGACTCGAACTTCCCTCGGAAAAAAAANTATCAAATTCTGAAACTATTCTCTATTCATGGAGCTTCGTTTCTTTGGTTTGTTGTTCCACGCAACGCGGGCCAAAAAATCTCCAGGCCCCTCCTTCGGCATTTTCTCCTCCATCAGTCATCATGGCTTACGAGCCAATCTCGTTACAACGATACGAACGATAAATGGGAAGCACTATTTACTCTACGCCAGTGAACACGGTCTCATCCATTGTGCACTTGGCGCACAAACTTTGCATTGTCTCATTGTCCTCAACATACCCGGTGCAGGTGCTATCATTGTTACATGACAATGGTGACGGTCTTGCCTTGGAGATGATGCGAGGGAAGCCATCAGATATGGGATCAATTGAGGCGAGATGGAAGACTCCAGTGACCTGTTTGCGCTGTGCGTGTTGACAGGATTCTTTCATCCTTCAAGTTGCTATCATGAAAAGAACAACAGTACGTCGCGTCGTCTAGATTACAAGCGGATTCAAGCACTGATGGAACGTACGAACTGCATAGATATCGTATCCTCAATCTGAATGTGATGTTTCAACCGCGGACAACCGCACAAGGGTTTCCTATAAAACGGTCACATGGCCTCAGGGAGGCCTTGAGTCTTGAGTCGTACGCTCCATCCCAAGCTGAAGACATATGTACATTTTCTGGGTAGAGGGAGGTTGATACGAAGGGGGCGACATCGGAGTCAAGGAAGACGGCCCCGGGGAATCGACCGACGACGATAGTAATTGGGGCTCGACTAGTCTGAAGATACCTCAATTTCTCGCACCGCCCCTACTAACTCGAGACCCCATACCCCAGTCCCGTCCAATCCCATTGAGAAGACCAGGAATTATGTTGCTACCATTTTCCAGTCGGCCGCCTCTCCCAGTGCGATTCATTGACCCGAAGACACTTCCTCCGCGTCCTAATCCAGTTCCACGTCCACCTCCCAATCCGATTCCGCGTCCACCTCGTCCTGATCCATTTCCAGTTCCACCGCGAGCACCACGTCCACCACGTCCACGCGTAACTTGACGCAATGGAGACCAACCACGCCCTCTGCTACCAACGCTGCTCGCTCTTTCTTGGGCTTCGTCGTATTCTCTAAGACTCATCCTTTGAACTTCTTGGATCAGTGCATCGTCCCAATCGTCATTTCGTAGTTCATAGTTCGAGCCGAGAGCAGCCCAGGGAATCTCGTCGTCCGAGCTGTCATCTAGAGTAGGCCTCGTCCCAAAAGGTGAGTCGGAATTTATCGCAAGTCGTGGTGGTGGTGCTTCGAAATCCATCGGTACTAGTCTTGTAGATTGGCGGGTGGTCAGCGCTGGGGTTGATGCTGACACTGGCGCAGTTTCGACATCTGATTCAGGGTTTAGAGTTGGGGAGGTCGCGAAGTTGACAAAGATTTGAAGGGGTTGAGAGCGTCCCTTGGGCACTCGGCATATAGGACAGGTTGGATGGGAAAAGGCGTTGGTGGTACATCCTGTACAAAAGCCATGACCTAGGATTATAATCATAATTATTATCGGGGTGTTTCAAAGTTCGATGAAGTTAGATTGACATACCACATCTGAGAAAGCGCATACGCGCGATTTGGCGATTTTCCAAGCATATGGGGCATACAACTGCTGGTGAGGCCATGGGAGCAAGTACGAAGTCGAGGTGAGCTTGTTATAGATATCATAGTGTCCTCGAGGCAACCTGCTGCCTGCGGTGACTACTAGCTCAGTTCATCAAGCTCTTTCTCACATTTCACATCTTGTTCTTCTCCTGCGAGTGCTGAGCAACAGAAAGAAAGGCTTCAAAAGACATGGGGCTTGTTTGGTAGCATTGGGCGGCTTGAAGACGAGTTTTGGAGCGAGAAAGGAAACCATGAGGTATATAGGGAGCCCCTGTCATCGTAGTCATTTGAACGCCATCGGAGGATTGCAGAGTTACGTCGGCGTCGGTTCTGTTGAATGGTGCGGAAGTAATTTGGCATCCGGAAGTACTGTTACTATGGTCAGCTTCACAAGAGGTGAGCGTAGTGTAGTCGAGGGAGGGTTTCCGACCTACATTTCGTAGAGTCCATTTGTTAAGAGTCAATATCGATAAGAACAAAATGAGTCAGTCCGATATTATTATATAGAGAGGTACGTGTTGGATATCACCTAGAAGGTCGAATCAGCTTTCACAGAGAACCCGTAAGTACATCCCAGCAGCTCCAAACCTATCCCATGCTCTCTCCATCTGCATCCAGCAGAACCATCCCGCCTTCGTGTAGCGCGTCCACACACCCTTTCAACACTTTTGAATGATTGAGCTTGATATCCTTACACGTCGTGTGTGCAAGCAATTGAACGTTCTTCAAATTCTTGAGAAAAGCGCCCTGACGTTTGTGGCGAGAGAGAAGCTCGCAGAACCGTCGTATAAATTTGCAAGCTTCTTTACCCGATTGCATTTTCCGGGCCTGCAAGCCAAGTTGCTGAAGCGCAGGTGGAAGAGAACCGATCAGTTCCAGTTCCCTGGTGTGGGCGGTGGAGGGGTCAAGACCTGGCATTGATTGCAATGAGTGAGGTGTATGTGAAAAGGCTCTGGACATCCCACTCACTGACTAAGACACCGAGCACGAGGCTCCAAGTGTTAAACACGAAATCGAGGTGGACGATCGAGGGAAACCAAGCTCCTGCAAAAGGCCATGCATGGACGAAGTCCATATCAGAAGTCGTAGTGATGGAAATGCGTTGAAGAGCGGGTGAACTGGACGGTGACAACGGAGGATACGTAGGCGCATCTCTGATTCCGAATAGAATCAATTCCTTGAGGGCGGTGGGAGGAAGATCAGAGAAAGCGACGGGATGGTTAGCAAGATCGAGTTGCGTTTGTGGACAGTTCACGAAACACAGCGATGCAGGTATCGCCAACGCCTCGATGTTTGGTAGGCGAAATAATGATCTAGCAACCTCCTCCAACCTTGTGATCTCCCCAGAGACACAGGTAACTTCATCAAGTCTCAGCACCTTGAGTCTCTCTGCACGCTTGAAGATTCCGCCATCTACAGACAATTCGCTTGAAGAGGGTTTGGGGTATAGGCGACGCAAATTGAGGACTTGCAAAGTGGAAAGGGGAAGATTGGTGAGGAATTGAAGTAATTTGCGTTCCTCGAGAGGTGCACCCCCATTAGGATCAATGAACGTGATTTCACTGAGGAAGTGGAGTGAATTGATGTTCGGGCAGAGTTGTATCAAGGATATGGTGAGATGAGGCCCTCGAGCACCAAACGGAGGGAAAAACGACGTAAAAACGATTCGCTTGATGAAGGACGTGATGCCGATAGATTCAAGATGTAGATAAGAGTGTTCGGCATGGAGAAAGTCGACGAGCAGCTTCAACTGGGCTTCTTTAGATATCCAAATCGTCTCGTAGAAAAGAGGAACCGAGAGGGCCCTGAACTTTTTGCATGCTCGCATGATATGTCGAGAATACACCTAACATGGAGGTTGGAAGGGTCAGCACCATTTAGCGGAAGAGGCACAAAACGAAAGCACCAAACGAGGGCGAAGAATTTTTTCAGCAACTGATCTTGGAACTTCAAGGCGAAACAGGTTCAAGTCAAAATCAGAGGGCACATCCATTATTAGCCGTAGAATAGACAGCCAAATCTCGTTCGGTAGTTTCGACAATTTCGACTCGGTCATGGTTATGGGTGATGTTCGAAATGGCCACAGGCTTGGCTTAGGTTTACAGCCGTTTGCAAAATTCTTGACACTCCCGGTATCCGCGAGGAGATGATTACATGAAAAGTGGAAACTAACTTAGCCAAATTTCGTCAACTTTCACTAAGCGCCCGGCTTCGCGACGATGAGTTTTGGTTCTCAAGATGTTGACAGAAAAAGTTGGCGTGATGTATCATGTTCACGAGGATGTGGATATCCATATCATTGAATATCAGCTTGCGTTGGGGAATACAGGCGAAGAAGGTAGTCAGTATTGTTGCAATATTGCCTAGAATCAATCAGCGTGGGCGTTCTCGTCTGACTCGTTACTTTGTCGTTACTCTGACCGCCGCGTTCCGTATGATTGATTACTAGAGACCTCGTTGAGCTATGGAGTCAACTATCTTGAGGTCACGACTGGTGGAAAAGCGTTGGAAAAGCGGCAAAAAAGCGGAAAGGTGTAGGTGGGNCGCTAAACATTTACACAAAATTTCGCTAAGTACGTTTCCAGTTTTACTCGATTCATCTTCCGCGCGGATGACGGAGTGTCAAGAATTTTGCAAACAGCTGTAAGAGCTCTCACAGTCAGTTCAAGATTCGCACGATCAATCCAGATAAGTCAAGGAGAGGATGTTGCTTCCTCTAACATACATATGTTTAACCGACTACCTATCGAGCTTCTTGTGCAAATCGTCGAGCACATTGACGATGAGAGCACCCTTCGACAACTCTATCTATCTGGCGATTCGACGATAAGGACCATAGTCGCGCCAGTTTTATTCAAAACTGTTGATATCATGCTGTGGATGATGGACGTCGACCTTTTTGGCGGGTCTGCTCGCCATACTCGCGACTCCTTGTTAGCTCATGATGGCTTCGGACTTAATTTTGTCGAAACTCTCCTTATTTTCGCCGAATCCACTCCAGAAGCCGAGGCAGAATTTCAGAACTATTTAGACCAAGTCTTTCCTTCGCTGGTCAATCTGAAAAAATTCAGCATGCTTCATTCCGGGTCTCATACAGGGACACTGTACTTCTCTCGTATAGTCAACAGGCTTTCGAATCGACCATTTCCTTTCTCTCTTACCCATCTTATCTGGCAAGATGAAATCAGCGACGCAACTGTGTTCGCTGATTTTTTGACCGCTCAACCGAACTTGACCTACCTCGAGGTAGTCACAGGGTCCCCTGCGCTCAAAATTCCATCCGAATCCTTACGTCGTTTGAAATATCTCAAGGGCGACCGAAATCTGGTGTTCAACATCCTGCCGGGACGAAATGTTGAACATGTATCCATCGATCTTCTAGAATCACCCCGGATCCCCATTTCTGACGAGCTGGATAAAGCATTTCGTCAGATCAAGAGCCTTAGCTTTCCTGCCTTCTATCCTGGGAACGCATTTGATATTGCCCAACTCTTCGTTGAATTGGAATATCTCCGCGTCCTAAATACTTCTGTGAGTCACGGAATCCCCACTGGTTGTTGGTTGATGCATATTTCGGTTATTGACGACCCGCCTACCAGGTGTTCAAATTGCTCCAGTTTTTCAGACTCTTGCAGAACACCAAAATTCGGTATCTGCATGTGCTCTCCCATGATTCATTCGAGCAAGAAAAGGCACACATACCTCGCCTATTTGCGGCGGTCGAGTCTTTAGCTGTCGTTGACATACGGACCGATCCTATGAAAGACATGTTTGCTCGGTCACATCGAGATTCCTCGGCAACGGAGACGGTCCATATTCCTCCGAAGAAGTGGAAACCTTGGTGGTTTGAATGTCAGTTAGAGGGTCAGATGTCGGTTCGTTCATTGTCCTCCTTCCTTTTATTTCCGAGACCTCACCTTCAACTAGTTTTATGACTGAATTAAATCCATGACTTAATGGGGCCCACCCTTGGCGATGAGTTTTTCTTGCGCTCTCCGAGGGGCAGGCTATCTGATTGTCAGCATCCCTGGCGCCGACCACCAATCAATCGTAATGAAAAGGTCGAAAATATCTTTCTTTCGGTGCGAAAACATCAGTCTATCTTTGAATATATAATTGATGTTCCTGTAGTAGTCCTTCAGTTCCATGCTGTGTAGTAGTCAGGTCCAGATCGCAGGACTAGCGTCGGCCTCGCATCTTGACCTTGAATATATTGCTTTTCGTCACGTCTCGCCGTTCCAGCGCTTCGGCGATACTGTCGCGTCGCATCAAGCAACATTCCGCATACCTCTTTCTATCGCTGTCTACACGGTGATGACGCTACGGAAACCTGAAGCTTTCTACATCCTTCGTCCCGTTGCTGTCACCGTGAACGTCGCACATCCGTGCTGCATTCACACATCAGGCACCCTAGACCGATTCCCACCGAGGCCGAGCTTGATCCCAGCACGTCTCAAGGGGTTGATATCTTGCCGTAGGCGGTTGACCGCTGCTGTCCGCTATGAAAACTCCCTCCTTAGCCCATTTTCTCGGGTGCCTCAACCTGCACCAATCATACATACCCTGGCCTCATATAAGACTCGTAAACGAGGAATTACTCGCCATCACCTCATCCAGTATCATGCCCACACAACAATTACCCGTGTTCAGGCTCTTCGCTGATGCAGTCTGGCCTGTTTTGCTGTGTATGTTGAATAAATTCACTCGATTCCCCAAGTCCTCACCCCGTTTTCTCTCGAACGCCCTAAAGCCGGAATGCTCAACTGCCCGTATGACCCACCTCCGAGCGTCGTTTCAGCGTACTCATGTAACGGTAGCCTCTATGGCCTAACAGTAGCCCAGACAATATGGTGCCTTTCTCATTACCCGAAGGACTCTGTATACGTCAAGTCCTTGGTTAGCACCAATCCGATGCTCATCCAACGCCTTTTCCCAGCTTTTTGACAGATTATTACGCTCCTGTACGTCCATGACCATGCTCAATATTCTTCGTGTATAAGATGGCATCACTGATCAAAGGCTTAGAGTCGCTGATAGCGTGCAGACGATTAGCCTACTCGATGCCTCGCGAGAGGTGTACCTTCAGAATAGAATTAGTTTTGCTTACTCTAGGTTAGTTCAATCTATCCAGTTTCGCCGATGAAGCAGAACATCATGGATCCTTTAAAGTGGTGTGCTAGTACGTCCCATGTTATTATCTGCTAAAGCACCTAATACAATGGTGTCTCGATGCTAGGTAGACCTCTACGCCTCGGTAAGCACTCAAAATCAGTTTACTTTTAGTTAACGCCCTTCCTATCCTTCGTCCAATCAAGTGTGTCATAGTCACCTTGGTACAAGGGTGCGTATACCTGTTTTAAACTGCATGGCCCCTCGACATCAACACGACCACAGTGCCTTTACCTATCGTTTCTGGATCTGTAGGTAGCCCTTTCCTCCTTCTTTAGGATGTTGACACAACCTCTGCGCAGTGAGCCGCAACAACCGATTTATGACTTTCGTTCTTGTATGTTGACCACCTGATACCTAAATTTATTCATGACGCACGGCATCGAAGAAGCTTACCAGTGTTATATAGGCATTCCTGACATTTTGTCAATTCTGTGAGTCTCTCATGCCTTGACAAGTGGCACCGCAAGACTCAACGCCGCTTCCATCGTACCGCCACTATGCAATAGCAACCGGACTAGGTGAGTTTCTTCGTCGCTATCGTTGCTTTTGAAGTTGGAAAACGGAGGCCATAGGGATGACCGTGCTACAGTAAGCCATCTTTCAGGATACCCAGTGGGGATTTTGGAGATGACGCGAATAGGCAACTAAGCGGGGATGTTAGTGAACTCCACAGCTTCGCTACCAACGTGGGTCCTTCATCCTCTCATCGGTCGATGTCCAGTCGTCTTCATACGACGCTTTGTTTAGTCCGTCGGAATCGCCAACTCAGCAAGTACCATCCTTTGTGATACACTTATCACTGGTTCAATGGCATACTACCTGAGCATGGAACGAAAAGATTTTCAGAAGGTTTCTCTGCACAATTTAGATGATCAAGATGGTTTCAACTTTTTACGGCCGCGTGGCACCGTAAATCTACTTGACAAGCTTCTTTTCTATGTCGTTGGGATTGGCTCCCTCACAACGTCTGTTTTTCTCTCCCGTCACTCCAGCCTTTGGGATGTACTTATTGTAGGCTTAGGGTAATGACAATCGTTGGCTTCGTAACGGTATGCTTTTCGACCTTCCGATACCACTTACTTATCTATTTATCCAGTGGTTAGCTATGCCAGACAAGCTTGTGTTCATGACATTGCATGGTATCATCTGCAAGCGTGCGTCCTCCGTATTCCCTTATCTGTTCAAATCCCCTTCTAATCGATTAAATTTTAATTTCAGTTTACGTGAATTCATGGCTTGTGACGTGCGTACTCTCTTTTCTCTCCCCGCAAGAAGACCAGAGTACCAAACGAGCGGCTTAAGGTTGAATTCTCGTGAATACTTACGACGTCAAGGATCGAACTGCCCAACATTATCATTATCTGAGTCGTAGTCAGGGAATGCCCGGGAAGAATTTGTCGGATACTTTTGTCGTACACAAGCAGATCGAAAGATAAAATGATTCCAGTAGTAAAGGCGATTACGATGAGCAGGAAGCCGTGAAGGAGTGACAGAGCAGCGGGTGAAAAATAGAAAGTCCCAGTAAGGCTACAAAAACGAATGTGCGACGATGATCCCAGATGCTGATGTAAAACGGAAGGAGAAAACCAAAAGAAAAGTCCCAAGTTAAAGAGGCTCGGAGTGAGTCTTCTTACCAGAAACGAACTGGATCTGGTACGGATGTTCCCAAGATACAGACCTCTCCCCAAGATCAGCCAGGCCCTCGCTGTTGACTTCGCCGTAGTTCGTGAGTGCGAACAGGCTGGCGCAAGAATAGACGATCTTGGTGAGGCCCATGTATTGCGACCTCAGATCCCTAATGACCCATTTTCCATCACAGAAAAACGGGGCATCCTCAGGCCTATACCAGCGGCGGAAATCGATGTAGAGTTCACAGAGGCCATCCGGTACGACCACATCAGGGATGAAGATACCGGAGACCTAAAGTGAGGTCAGGCTTCACAAGTCCGAAGGAAGAGATTCTTTAGGGCATACCGGGTTCGTGGGAGGCTCTGGCCCATCCGTGAATGTGATTTTAAGGGTTTGCAGCAGAGGGCAAAGTTTCTTGATTTCAGTGAAGATGTCCTTTTCGGATATTGGTACGCGGAGCTCCAATCGTTCAAGCCCAATAGGATGAGCGGAATTATGGTAGATATTATGCATGGCTGGGTAAAGTTGCGATGCGTCGCAACCGTTATCGAAGAGGTCCCCGTAAAGCGACAGCGCTGTGATGTACTTTTGATGACAATAAGAAGCGGCAACTGACATGGGTCCTTCGAATGTCCGAAGTTGAGGTAGAAGTTGCCCAGTTGGCAACGGAGGGAGACTGGCGTTTGCAACTGGGATGAAACGAAGATGGTCGAGGTTCCCCAGTTTGTGCATGAGATCTCCCCACCGGCATGCTAAATCTGCCGGAGGAGGAACGATGGATAGGTCAGACAAAGCGGTCAGCCTGTCAGAGAAAAGGAAGTCGTAGAAGGACTTCTCGAGGACAGCTTGCGAGCCAATCTTCAAGGCAGAAATTCCCTGCCACTGGAAACGCGCAAGTAACTGAGATGGATCATCACTGGGATCCCAGCTGGTGCCAAAGGTAAGGGAGGCGGTTCTGATCAACCTGGCATTGTCCCCGCGGCGGCGGCGGGGAGAGGCACAATTCTCCAAGGTGATATCCTTCCAACAGAAATCAGAGTCGTCCTTTTTGTAGTCCGCAAGGGCGTTCAAGAGGTGCGACGTGATCTCGACATTTTTGAAGGTGAGGCTGCGCAAAGCAGGGAACTTTGAAAGCCAAATAGTGACAGGTTTGTTTACTGGGGGACGTTCGCCGATGCCATCGCCAACCACATGGATTTCTTGAACGGAACTCGCGGATGCATCGACAACCTTTTGTCCGATCTCCCCGATGGAGTCGATTGCCCTACTTGCACAAGTCATCAAGAAGGATGTGGGTATAGAGCCGAGACGGAGGACGAAAAGATCCTCGCGGTCCTCGTCTACATTGCTGACCACATGTTGTCTTGGGGGGTTCGGCTCAGAGTGCCAAGGATCCACCGGGGTAGGTTTTGTCCCCTCCTCAATGGAAAGAGCTAGGCCCCTCCGAGTTTGAGCATCAGGTAGCCCGCCGCGGCGACGTCGAATTTTGACATCATCGGTTCGGGAGACTGAAGATGAAGGGACGACCAATGTAGCATCTTGATTCCGTAAACTGTCTGCAACAGACGCCGAGATACCACCAAGGTTAGGAAGGGGAGGGATTCCTTGAAGTTCATCATGGTTACCACCAGAGACATTAGGTGAGGTCGGTGCGGTTCGATATGACCCTCTGGAGGAGGCGGGAGAAGTACCAGTAGACGAAGTTGTCCGAGAACCAAGTACATTCATAATAGGATCGAAGACGCGGCGCTTGGGAGGGGTCTCTAAGACATACTTCTCCGGGTTTGATGGACTACTTCGTGATTGACTACGACTACCATGGGGCTNGGGGGGATACAGAACGCGAATGCAAGAAGGCTTAAGGGACAAAAAGTCTAATGAATACTCGAAAAATACGCGTCAAATGGAGCTTACAGGTGGACCTTGACGGAGTTCCACGAAGAGACAAGGTTGACACTCGAGTAGCTATCCCAACTGCACGTCCGGTTGCTTTGCAGATACATGAGATCAAACGGGGCGTAAGCGACGGTGTCAAGCTACTCACAAGGAGAGCAAGGCGCAGATTTGTTCAGGTGTTTGGCCATCTGGAGATCGAAGGAGATTAGAGGCGCTAAGTCCGAGTGGTTAAGGACAGCTCTTGCGCCAAAAGGTCACGCTTACAGTCGGGCGGTATAACCAGTATACGCGTCTAGAAGCAAGAATAGGATAGAGAGAGCAAGATAAGGGATAACTTGGCGCGATAGCTGATAATACAAAGACGATTCCATATCAGTTCCAAACACAAAGGTCGGTACGTGACTGCACGCACCACGACGCGTCAATCAAAGATAGAAGCACCGGGAGAACTGAGCAGTGTGCGCGAGACTTTGTCCGTACCGTCGAGGTACAGGAAGATGGTCGGCTTGGTTGAAGCTTTCGGGTCAATGGCAGTGGGCAAGATGAAGAATGGGACATACTGCATCGTGTTTTCCTTTATATAGCCCTTGGCAGCGGTCTAGTGTGGACGCTTCTACTGCTCTTTGACCGCCCAACGAAGGTGTCTCACCGACACTGTGGTCACTGTTGATGGATATTTGGTTTGGACAATGAGATTCTTGGCGGACGTGAAAGGGCACGAGCAGGTAAAACTATCCCAAAAAGTCATCTTGCATAGTCCAAGCATGGGCGAAGTTCATTGTCATTGAGGCAGGGGATGGGGGGACAAAGCAAGGATGGGGGAGAACAGAGCAAGGTCGATTATAAGGACATCTGGCGACGACAGAGATTACTTAATTGGGTATAAGAACAGAACACTGCAAGACCTACACTTGATTTCCAGGAACATTCAAACAGTTCATGGTAAATTTACGAGGAAATATCTGAGCGAACAGAGCAAGTACGCCACGGGCACTCCGAAGGAGGAAGAACGCGCCATCATCCTTGTAACGTGGAAGGGACCGAGTCCGACCGACGCGTTGCGCGGGCAGGCCTTCTAAACCCTTGAAAGGTTGGTTTCAGAAACGTTCAGCCAAGGGACACGCGATGTATTTGAGTGGGGGTTTATTGCATACTGATTGCGTATATGTAAATGTAGATGCAGTGAGGACATGACCACGAAAAAGGCAAAAAGCAAAATAATTAACCGCAACCAGCAAGGCCGCATTTTGTTATACCAACATCTCGGCAGCTCTACCCCGTCCAGATACACTACCCGAACATTCAACCAAGCCAACGACTGCGGAAGTATTTGCGAAGGAGCAAGAGTGCATTTACTCCTGGATCTTGGCGAGGATTTCCGAGTCCCTGAAGAGGTGGTATTCCTAGTTTTAAGAAGATTCATTGTAAGAAAACCCGATCCAGTTCGAAGAAAGGCACATATAAGGGGCGACGTACCTCTTCCCCAACTTTGATGGGGTTTCCGCCCCAACCCGGAAGCAAAACGCGGTCACCAGCCTTCACAGTCGTCGGGACAACGACACCGTCTTTGTTTGGTGCACCGGGTCCAACAGCAATCACCGTGGCTTCAGGAAGAGGACTGTTCGTTGCGGAGGTAGGCAAGAAAATTCCAGTCGCGGTTCTCTACAAACGCAGCGCACCAGTCAGCCATGCTCTCCGAGAAGTGAACCTCGTAACAGGGCCTCAAGGGTGATACTCACTGTCTCAGCCTTGAACCGTTGGACAAGGACGCGGTCGAAAAGAGGAACGAGAGACTTGATGGACTTGAAGGTTGCTTGGGATGCCTGTGTTCGGTCGGTCGGTCGGTAAGCGTGCGCGACGACGCGGAAAACGACTTTTACTGACCATTTCAAATGCTCAGCGACGACGGAAGCAGCAACGAAGAAAGAAAAGGTGACGACGAGAAATAGATGGTGGTGGAAGGAGGTGAAGAGAACCTTCCGGAACGCATATTTTTTCTCAAGAAATCGAAGGATCACGTGCGTAACGGGATGACCTAATCAGTGATCACTGTCACAGTGTCAGTGTTCACGGCGCTCGATCCGATTCCTGGAGTCCGTAACGAGTGCACCAAGTTTCCAAATCATAATCGTAAGGTAGACGTAACGATTGGGACAAATGTGTAAAAAGCAATCCACATGAAAGAACATTATTGATTGGTTGTAAAAACTTCTTCCATCTAAAACGCATCTCCAAGAGCAAGCCGCCCAAACACCACATTTTTCAGCATGTCGAGAACGACATTTAGAAGCACTCTGTGAAGATAGACACGCAATGAGGAACGAGGAACTGTAGAACGGTTGACTACACGTACTGCGATGGACGATACCAGGACCAGACTCGTCGTATTCCTGTTTGGAACACCAGAGGTTCTGGAAGGTACTGAGAGAGGCCAAGATGGAACCACCGATCCAGACGGAGTACTTGCGCTCAGGTGGGGCAACAATCTTGACCTTCATGCTCGAAGGAGACAGCGAGGTCAACTCCTTCTGCATACGGTCGGCGATACCGGGGAACATGGTGGTACCACCAGAGAGGACAACGTTGCCGTAGAGGTCGCGACGGATATCAAGATCACACTTGAAGATAGAGTTGTACCTGAGGGAGGTAAAATAAGTTCAAAGGAGGAGGTAGATGCACGTTGCGAACGTACGTGGTTTCGTGGATACCGGCGGCTTCAAGACCGAGGAAGGCAGGTTGGAAGAGGGCTTCGGGAGCGCGGAATCTAATAACAGTCCATCAGCGACATTGCACGGGTGTATATAATTGGCAGACTCACCGTTCGTTACCGATGGTGATGACCTGACCGTCAGGGAGTTCGTAGCTCTTCTCAAGAGCGGATGATTGAGCAGCAGTTTGGAGTTCCTGCTCGAAGTCAAGGGCGACGTAGCAAAGCTTCTCCTTGATATCTCTGACGATTTCACGCTCGGCGGTGGTGGTGAAGGGGTAGCCACGCTCCATCAAGTTCTTGATGAGGAAATCGGTCAAGTCACGACCAGCAAGGTCAAGACGGAGGATGGCGTGGGGGAGCGAGAAACCTTCGTAGATGGGCACAGTATGGGTGACACCATCACCAGAGTCGAGAACGATACCGGTGGTACGACCAGAGGCGTAGAGGGAAAGGACGGCTTGGATGGCGACGTAGAAAGCGGGGGCATTGAAGGTTTCGAACATGATTTGGGTCATCTTCTCTCTGTTGGCTTTNGGGGTTGAGAGGAGCCTCAGTGAGGAGGACGGGGTGTTCNTTCGGGGGCGACACGAAGTTCGTTGTAGAAGGTGTGATGCCAGATCTTCTCC
>JAPEVF010000400.1:0-41037 GCA_029747585.1 Pleurotus djamor
ATGATGAAGAGTTAGCGGAAATGTTGACCGAAGTCAGAGGGATTGGTCGGGTATGCCTTTCAATTCCATGACCTTCATAAGCCTAGCTCATCGTTTGCTTTGTGACAGTGGACTGGTAACGTCTTCTCTAGATGGACGAACTGCTCGCGCTTAGGGTTTTTTTTAGTTGATATGTTCGCCATCTTCTCTCTGCGTCGTCCAGACATCATGCCTGTCGGTATGTCAGATCCATCTAGTCTCTGTTCCCCCAGTGACGGTCATCCCAGGCGACCTTGGTGTCCAACGCGGCGTCGCTCGCTGGTTCCTCGACTTGCACTCTCCATCTTATAGCTTCAGTATCTCCCCAGATAAACTTGCTGGATCGCAAGTGAAAGAAGCCGATACGACTGCGGATGATAGTGACGACGATGATGCCCTTCCCGTCCCTGATAGCAAGAAGAAAGCATCTGTGCCCGCCGCAGATGCCTCCTCTGTCCCTCCTGGTGCTGTACCCGCCACTCCAATGCCTGATGGAAGTATGAAAAGCGTTGCTTCGCTTCCTCCTCCCTTGACGCCTGCTACTACCAAACGGTTGACAGCGTTGGATGGACCGGCGCCAACGCTTCCCAAGACGTTGACAGTCGCTGAGCTTAAAGGTCGCTTGGATGGAAAGAAGAAGATCAAGTAAGCTAAACCTTCTGTGATGTTACAAGCCGTGCTGATGTGCATATGTTGCTTAGAGGAGCGCTTTTGACCCCCCAAGAAATGGAAGAGCTAACGGATTCATGGAAACCATATAGGAGCCTTGGTACGTGTCTCTACAAACCTGTCAGAAATCCTCTAACACCAACATTCTTGCAGGTGTATATTACATGTGGTCGCTTGCAGATGGATCGGCGAAGTGACCTGCCTACCCCTATGCTGTCAGTGGCAACAAATGTAAATAAACGAAACTTCCTGCCACAATACAGTCGCGCGCGATCGTGTCTTTCCTTGCTTCTACTACCTCCCTCTTTCTCCCTGGTACGCGTCTGCTTTGCTCAAGGCGGTAACCACATTTTTCTCTGGCCTGGAAACCGAAAACGACGCGACCATGCAGGCTTGTGGTAGTGGCAGTTCGTCTTCGATCTCGACTCTGGACTCGTTGGACCCGCTCTCGCCGTCTAGCTCAGGATACTACTCGCCCGCCGGTAGCGATGCACCCCAGACGCCCTTCATTAATGACCATGACGGAGACGGTCAGGATGATATATGCGCGGACCCACGCGAACCTGAGGCGGGCATCTACCGCGACCGTTTCATAGACTCGCCAGTTTACGACCGGACTGACTCTAGAAAAGCTCCTCCATCCTACGAACCCGACTCTTGTCATGCATTCTTGTCGCCTAGATCGTCGCCTAGATACCGCAGCTTTTCTTCGCTCTCTCTTGCAACAGAAACGGTCGAGCAGATCCCTGGGCAGGACTCGGAGGAAAACCTCTTTGATATCTCGTTTGGCTCTCATATGTCTGACGAGGACGACAAAACACTACATGACTTGAAAGCCTCCCCTCGTGCGACGCGTACCGCAAAAATCAGGAACCCAGCATACAACTATGACGCGCATACATGCTGTCGACACTTCCCCCAGGGTCACCAACTGAACCCAGACTTCGTCAAATACTATGCCCTGGAGGATGAGCTTGGTTCTGGTGGCTATGGCTTCGTTATGACTGCCTATCATCGAGACCGAGGCTACGAAGTCGCCGTCAAGTTTATAATCAAGGAAAAGGTGCCAGACGGAGCCTGGATGACGGACGACGTGCTCGGTAAACTACCGACTGAGGTTCTGCTACTCTGCTTCATCGACCACGAAAACATCGTCAAATGTTTGGATCTATACGAGGACGATATGTATTACTATATGGTATGTGTTCTAACGTTGAGTAAAGGTTGACTTGCTCAACCGGCCGCGTAGATTCAAGAATTGCATGGATCTCCTTGGCTCAATCCTAAGCTTCCGCGTTCTCAGCCTAATCCAGTCATCGAGTCTGCCAAAGCTGATGGAGCTCGTGATTCCACCGATCCTCTTCCACAACTCTTAGTACCTCAACAACGACCGGACTTTTGCCGACGGCCTTCGCACGACCTTTTCGAATGCATAGAACAATCTGACCAGAAGCGTCTCTCCGAGAAGCAAGCCCGTTATGTCTTCAACCAGGTTGTCGATGCAGTCCATTACTTGGATGTCCAAGGTGTTTCGCACAGAGATTTGAAGGATGAGAATATCGTCATCGATCGCTCATTCAAGGTATGCATGATCTTTCCCATCTTGTTCGATGTTCACCGATTGCTTCCCCTCAGGTCAAGCTCATTGACTTTGGAAGTGCTGTTGTTGTGGATCCATCCAAGCCCCGCCCTTATTACGAAGTTTTCTTTGGCACGACTGCTTACGCCGCCTCGGAGATTCTACAGAAGAAGCCCTACCAAGCCCCTCCCGCTGAAGTCTGGACGCTGGGCGTCCTACTTTCCTACCTACTTACGGGAATGTCTCCCTTTGCGAAGATGCGGGATGCCATCGAAGGGACGATGACGTTTTGTGCTTCAGCTCGAGGAATCATTCCACATGGTGCCATGGATTTGATGAAGCTATGCCTCGACCCCGACCCCACTCGGAGGGCAACAATCGCAGAAGTCAAAGAGCACCCGTGGCTCCGGGAGTCGGAATAAAGCCTTGATTCGGTTGATGTATGCGCCCTCTTACTCATATCACTGGGATCCTTTTTCTTTTTNCGTCATAGATTTGTTCTTTTGTGATACCCGTGCAACTTGGATGTGTATGTAAAATCGTCTTGGAATGTGAAATTTCGTGCGGAGGCAAATCCTTGCCCTGACCATTTCAGGGTTGCGTTATCGAACTTGTTTCGAACGCTTACCGCGTGGAGATGTGGACGGGCGCTCGGACGATGCACCATGCGAGTCCTCGACTATTTATTCTCGCTTCGCCTTTTTTCCTCCCTTTTCTCTCCCCACCACCTTGCTCTCTACGTTGTCCACGATGAGCACTTCGGTTTCCCCTTCCCTCACGTCCTCGCTTGAAAAGTCGCCAGAGAAGGCCGAGTCATCCATAGAGCAAGTTTCAGACATGACAGAGGTCGTAGAATACCCTGAAGGTGGCCTTCAGGCGTGGCTGGTCGTGCTCGGTTCTTTTCTAGTGTACTTTGCCTCGTTTGGTGTCATCAACAGTTTTGGCACCTTCCAGGTATGATCAGTTTTTTCTAACGAAGTTGACCTGCCGATGACTCAACGGGAATATCCAGGAATTCTATGTGCGCGAATACCTTTCGAATCACTCGGCTACTGCGATTGCCTTCATCGGATCACTTCAAATCACTCTGCTCTACGTTGGGGGTGTATTCATTGGCCCAATCTTTGATGCCAAAGGGTTCAAGGTAAACTCTTCACAGGCTGCATGTTCGGAGTGGTTTCTTACTTCCTATGCCAGTATCTCTACCCGATTGGCGTCCTCGGAAGCTTAGCTTCGCTCATTGCGTTGTCATTCACTCAACCCAACCATATCTACCAGCAGTTTTTGTCTCAGGTACGTTTGCATTCACATCACTCTCAATTACTACCTGGCTCAGACTATTATAGGGCGTTCTCTTCGGTATCTCAGTTGGATTTGGCTACTATCCTGCTCTATCCATCGTCGGGCACTACTTCAATCGTAGACGCGCATTGGCAATGGGTATCGTAGCAGCTGGGAGTAGTGTAGGAGGCGTCTGCCTGCCTATCATGTTTTCTCACTTATTTGAGAAAGTCGGATTTGGTGCGTAGTATCTGTTTTGCCTGACTTGTTACTAACAGTGCATTTTGTTCCTTTCTTCCAGCTTGGGCGGTAAGAGCTGCTGCTTTGGTTACGCTGTGAGTATCCTCCGTCCAATGGAGCTTTCTCTTCGTCTTTCCTTATGCAACGGCTGATACTTATGTTGCTCTCACAGGTTTTGTTACTCACTAACGATGCTCATCACGCGAACCAGATTACCACCTAAACCATTTAAAGGTGTACGAAATCTTGTTGACTTTGGGGGATTTAAGGATCCCCGTTACTCAGTGCTCGCGATTGGCTGTGTTTTGGTAAATCTAGGCTTATATTCGCCTTACTATTACATCGGTATGCCGCTCGAGCTTCATCCTCTCAACATTCATTCACGCTTCCTTGTTCTTAGAACCCTTTGCTGTCGTTTCCGGGGTTTCTGACTCTGTTCATCCCTATCTGTTGTCGATGATTAATGGGTTGTCATTCTTTGGACGCATTCTGTGGGTCATTATCTCTTCTCATCCATGATGTAAGCTAATTGGTTCTTCGCATACAGTGGTGGTCAACTAGCTGATCGATATGGGCGATTGAATGTATTGTGCCCGGCTACTCTACTGTCCGGTATCCTTTGCCTGGCTTTGTGGCTCCCTTCTGGGAGCGCACCTCCTCTCATCATTTTCGCTTGTACCTATGGTATGTCAAGATCACCTTCGCCATCAACTTTCGCTAATTATCTTCACCAACCCATCAGGCTTCTTTTCGGGTATCTTCATCTCAGTGTCTTCGGCTGCTGTCGCGCAGCTTGTCCCCATTGAGAAGCTTGGTGCTCGCATGGGTACTTTCTTCCTACCAACTGCGGTCGCGACTCTTGTCGGAACCCCAATCGGAGGGGCTTTCGTGAAGTATGGGACTAAGGACGAGTTCCGCCATGTCGCTGCGTTTTCTGTGAGCCTGAATCGACTCGCTTCGAAGTGGAGCTCGCTAATCAAATTCACAGGGAGCGATGGTTGTGTCGGGTAGTGTTCTGTTGTATGTCTCAAGGTTCCTCTGTTCCAAGGACCTTAGATCGAAGTGGTGAAATAACCTTGGCCTAAGTTCCCCCTTCTCCAGTCGACCCTGCTCATACAGTGTCATAGCTTAGCAAAGTACCTCCTCGATTAAAATCCTATACTAGATGTTGCTCTGGCGCGCGTTCAGGCTCAACCAATGTATTCCAATAATTTCGTCAGGTGCACCACATTCTGCTCTTGCCGCCCGTGAGGTCCACATCAGACAGGCGTTTTCCGACGCAGATATCAGCTACCGGTCCGAACTTTGGAGCGCTCCAACAAAGAATGCTGAGGGTCGTGCTCATTTCCTGCGCTCACTTCGGAGTATCAGTATGTGCCCAACCGCGTAATCTGTACGCATTGTGACAGCTATTCGCAAAATCGTAGACGGCAAACAAAAGTTCATTCATCGCCAAAATTTCCAGTTTCGGAGATTTGCTCCACCTACCCTCCACACGCTCGTCCCATCCCATCGCAAAGGTGGAGTAAAACTGCCTTTTTGGTCAACATATCTTATTTTTTTGTTGCGTCTACGATTGTGAGAACAGCTGGAAATATTCTAGTATGCCTGAGTTTCACAACATCCCCTGTAGGAAACTCCAAGGCCATCATCCTCTGCGGATACACTTCGGGATGCTTGGGCCCATATGCTCCTTTCTAGAGCCTCGCACGAGATATACGCCTGTTCGAGTAAGAGTAAGATCATCTCCATTCCATCACAGAAAGCAGCCTGATGCCCACCATCCCCAGTTTCCAAACCATATTACCGCGTGTGACCTCGTCGGTTATGCGGTTAATTATGATAACGTGTTATGATGGGAATGCCGCAAGTTTCGTTAATGCTATGCTACGATTTGACCCCGCTAATGCCCGCGAATCAACATGGTCCGTTCCTGTAAGTAGGTTATATTTTTAGCTGATACAGAGACGCCATGCCATCCGTGCGAGCGCTCACGCACGTAACGGTGTTTCTAAGGTGTTTCTTGGGCTTATCAGGGCTTCAAGTTCCTCCATGRAATCTTGATGGAACAATGTCCTGATGGATGTAAGCCGAAGGTAAGCAGTCTACCCATCATTGAGTATTGTTGAAAAAATTCTGACATACCTAATTTAGAAGTTATTCTTGATTCTTTGCGCGACCACATGTGTCATCGTCAGGGAGGAGACGAATGATCGGCGTGTGGACGGTTAATTCGATGAGATTGGGTAAACAGATAGGCAATAGGGTGTCGACTCGTGGGATGGATCCATGGACGGCTAGAGTTCGAAGTGACGGGGAGAGGATCGTCAGGACGTGGATCAACACCGTCAACCACCTCGCCTCCTCCTCTGTTGGGCGGTCGCCATCTTCAAGTCTGCGCCGAAATAGTATTTCAAGGCGTTGGCTTTCTGCGTTGGCTTTCGCAGTAGCACGCGACTGCGCCATTGTGTCACTCGACACAAAGAGATATTCTGTTGCTCGGTCCTTGGGTGCCATGTGGGTGACCATGTGAGCAAAGTTTGTGAGTTGAGCTGGCCCTAATATTGACACGGAGCGCAGACGACACCGTTTGGAAAGTTCATTGAACGTGCTTGAGACGAGGGCGAGAGATCGACCTGTCGACCCGTCGTCCGTGCAGGTAGAGTAGAGTATCTGACTCCAAATTTCCGATGGTAGGGAAGGCATGCCTTGGGTCAACCCACCACGCTTCCCACCGCTCTTATATACGCAATTTCCAGAGTCTCCAGCGGATGGCACGGGTTCGCAAGATATTGGAGGCAACGTGCAACAGACGAAAGCGATATGCAATGACCCGAGGGCGTGGGTCATAGGGACCAGCCAGGGACAACGGAGACAAATGATCATGGAGAAGAATTGAAATTTCGGAGGAGCGAACGGTGCAACTACCGCGGGCTCAATTCAACAAAGATTGAAGGGCGGTGGGATGGTCTCGTGTGTTCCACTCATGGCTTGCTCACTTGGTTGCGGCGACGGGTTCCTGGAGTCGACTAGGTGCTCTGTCACTTCCATCCTCAAGGATACGGCTCAACCATCGTGGCGAAGCCAAGGGATGGAGGAGAGGAAGGAAGCATGTTCGAGTCCCAATCGAGGCTCAGTCGCGGAGGACACTAGTTGGACGGGGATTGAATTTCTCGGGATGGGTGCGAGATCGTTTCATCCGCGAGGAAAATAGATAGTCCAACCAATGTGGCTGAAACAAAATAAGGAGGAGGAGCCCGGGAAATACAAGGTAAATGAACCATGGCTGGGCGCGTACAACGGGTCAAGGCGCTAATACGGCATAGGGTGGGGATGGGAATTATGTCGGCGCTGGGGGCTCGACCTTGTATTGTGAATGTTTGAGCGTAGAACAACCAGTTTTTGATCGCAGTGAGATGAAGCGTCCTTCCTTCTGGGAGGATAAGGGAGGCATATAAAAAGCTCAAGGAAAGGACATGGACAGTAGAAGCCGGGATTGAAGAACTGACCACTAACCAAACTGTAGCTCAGGTTCTGCATTCAGCCCAAGTCGAAGGCATCACATTGGCTTCATATTCCCAGTGATCACACATAGCGCAGTGACGTAGATGGGAGAAGGAAGCATGGCACATGGTGCGTAAACATATCATCCAACCTGGTGCTGATCGCTCTCTTCAGTAGTGCCGTGACGGAATAGGAGTGGTCCATTCAGGTGCGTCGAGAGGTGTGGACCTCTCCTGACGAGTCCCAAAGGACGAAACGCACCTGTGCAATGGGACCATTTCACAGTTCATGTCCCAGTTCGCAGCCATATATCCTCACTATCCGCAAGATGTGAACGTCTCCCTTGACTGAATCGTTCCTGTAAAGATGTGGAGATGCTAGAGTACACACCCGGATATAAATTGCAATCACGACACAACTTCGGCATTTTAAAACTGCTTTAATCTGTCTCCATGCTATCATGTGTACCATCGGAGTTGGCTTGCTCTTGTATGGCACGAAGGAAGGCAGCCACGCTGGTGCCAGCTTCTTCGGGTAATCCCAGACCTCGAACCAAGCCCGCAAGCATCCCTGTTCGCAAGGCTTGATCTAAGCTTGCGACGGATGATCTGAAATGAGGTGAACTGATGCATATCAGACAGTTGAACGACGCCATAATGTATGTTCAACCACATACTTTACGATACGTTGCAGAGCCTCAGCTGATGGTGGGACGGGAAGATCAGGTGGGAGGTGGGGGAACAGGCTTGGAATGAGTTCTGGATGTGATGTAAAAAGCGGCATCAAGTTGCTGGGAGTCAATATGTCGGAGAGGGACAGTTCTGCGTGGGTTTAAGTGGAGAGTTTGGGCATGATCATGGAGAGGATAGTACTGACCCGGAGCCGCCGACTGCGAGCCTCCAGAAGCGAGGGACTGCATGATGCGATCAAGTTGGGCTAATTGCTCGGGGGTGGCTTGTGGGACACGGCTACTTTAGATGGATATTAAGTATGCAGTACATTAAATGAAAGCAAGGAGGGTGCCTCACGCTGAGCCCTGAGTCGACGTTGAGGCCGGAGATTGAGATGAGTCCGAGGTATTTGTATTTCCCCACACGAGAGTGTGTTCAGGATCTTGTAGGAGGCCGTTTAAATTGTCAACAAATTCCGCATCACGTTGGCTGGACGCATCCTGCATTCCAGAACTCAGTGATTGAGGTCGAAAGTCAGCGTTGTGTATTACCTGCATCCAGAACTTCGGCACATTAAGTAAACCTGCGCACATTGAAGATAGAAGGGGTGCACTTACAAAGTGCCTCTGATCAGATGACGAGAATTTGAGCACATAGACACGACCCGAGGTCGCCTGAGGAACTTTGACGAATGAAGCATCGGTTGGGAAGAGAATGAGATCCTAAGGTGCCCATAAGTTTAATGCTTTCCAAGGCAATAGGGCCCAAAGCTGACCTCCCCAATCTCGTTCGTAGACCGATTCTTCCAGACAAAGTGCAATAGGCCGTCTTCACCGTTTGTGAGGATAACGGCACCTTTTTCGGGGCTGGGCTCCACAATGTTGGTGCCCTCGCGTCTGAACGCGCGACCAGCTTTGAAGGCGAGGAGGTAGTCGGCCATGGTGGTTGTGTGTCGCGTCTGAGCTGCAGCGCTTCAGCAACGACGCGCGTCACAACATCGCATCACAGGGTCCGTTCCCACGATCCACCTTGCTTATGTCCTTCTCCTTTGACGACCAAGTTGGCTGGGGAGCCCCTTCGCCGCAAACTGGCGATATCATCCAGGATGCATTGAAGAAAGAGAAGGTCATAAAGTACGCCTTGCGTTCAGTTCTCCCTTTCTTGTCTTACCTATGCCAGGGAAATCATCGCTTCACAAGAGGATCTTCGTGGTTTGTTTAATCTGCGAGGTTCTTGCGCATGTTAGGTTTGCTCACTCTGTGCTCTAGTCTTGCTTGAGCGGGTCAAAACAACGCAGAAGGAGATCAATAAACTCACCTCAGATAATGAGGTCCTGCAAATGTACATCGACAATTTGACCGTCCAAATGGCGAAGGGGCGTTGAACGCGCCCATTTACAATGTCTACAATACATCACAACAATATACTCATACATCCTTCATATGTATAGACCCCATAACTTATGTATGATATCTCTGCCAATAAGATAATGTGGAGGACATGGCAACCGTCAGTGACTTCGGCCAGCCAGCCATTGGAGGACTATGTCACTATGAAAAGGAGTCGTAAGTAAAAGTAATCGAGCGAGGTAAGTAGATGGCTTACAGGTTGTGTTGGCTCTTCATTGAACACTGTGTTGCACAGCTCTCAGCTAATTGACAGCAAAACGTTCCAATTCACTTACCGAATAGCACTAGATAAGAGGCGGCTCGATGAAGGAACGAGGACAAGAAGAGCATGACGACGTACCGAAACAGGCCTGTCGGTGATTTTATCTAATTGCCTAATTTCGAAGAAGTTAGAGGGTCCTAAAGGAATACATGGAGGCCTACATGTGCTTGATTAGGTCCTTCACCGAGGTATGGCCCTCGAGATCGTTCTTATTCCCAAGCTGAATAAGGTTACGGTCAGTCATTTGAGGAGGGCAATCCCAATAACTATGCTTTACCACGAGGAGAGGAACCCCGATCAAGGTTGACTGGGCTAATAGTTGATGAAGCTCGAATCTTGCGGTATTGAATTTCTCGGGCTGTATAGTACTAAGCAACGGACGAGGAGATGTAATTGTCAGACTGACATCAGCGGAGTCAACCACAAACCTGTACCATACATTAGAGAAACGCTTCATCTAGGATAGTTGATATGAACCCACAGTATAGCGTCCACCCCGCTGCAATACCGCTCCCACATTGAACGAAATTTGGGTTGACCTGATAAGAGTGTCACGACCCTGCTGCAACCAAAGTGTACTTCCGCACCTGCGACGTCCCAAATCTTCAGTGTAACATTCCCTTTCCTCACTTTCCTAAAGTTAAAGGCCACGGTAGGAACGACATCTTCGCTCCACTGGAAGCAATCAATATTAGCCCGCTGGCATTAGATGAACGATACCTCACCTGTCCAGAGGTAATAACGTTTAGAAATGATGTCTTCCCGGATGCCTAAGGAGGGCGGGGCTCTTGATAGGCAACGCTGTGGTGAGGTCCATACGAGTGACGTACTTGCAACCCGACAACGGCGATCTCTGATGTCTTCGAGAAGAATAGCCTAAAAGCGCGTCCGTTGAGCTGAGCGCATCTATTCAGAGAGAAAGACCTCTACCCGCTGAACCACTGGAATAAATTCGAGAAGAAATTCGGCATCGTGGATTGATTTTAGGAGGAATTGAGGAGGAAAGAGTGAGTAGGCGCCGACTTCGGACCTGAACAAAATATGTTTCCGTTCAGGTGACCCCTGTCCCTGTTTTCAAAATTCTTCTAGGTCGCCGCCCACGGAAACGCGTCGCCCTGGTATCCTGGTTGCCTCATCGTCGTCGGCTTCGTCAATACCTTGGTCGTGATGCACCGAGTCACATCTCCATGCCTCAAGCGACGCTTAGGCCTGACGAACGCGTCGCGCTGGACGCGTCAAGTACAATTGGAGGCGGGTACACTGGCGGCCTTCCTAGGCTTAGGCACCAACGAAGAGTCTTCATTCGCATCGAAGAAAAAACGCGGCACCCTTTCTGAACGACTGCGAAACTCTCAAGAGGCCCTTACGCGACAAGAATCGAAAGTCACCAGCCTGATCGACACCCTCAAAACCGTTGCCGCCGACTCCCGCCCAATTTCGGAACAGAGCTCTAATTCGTCCCAGTATCTGTCGAAGAGGGCCAAGAGAAAGAAGAGGAAGGCTGACGCACCACCGGCCGAACAACCATCAGATTTTTCTCAACCGACATCTAGTCCGTCTAGCCCGTACGATGAGACTGCGACAATAAAGGGTGAACGTTGGAAGGATGACTGGGGAACTGACAGTGAGCTATAGCATGTTCTTGGATGAGTCTGACCTCAGCTCTGTTCCCTAGGATTAGCACCTCGCCAACCCGACCAACCCGATGTTCTTCATGCCTGGGACGAAGATGCTCTTTGGCGATGCCAAAGATACTTGCGACGGTGAGTATCCCTCTCTCCCCCCCTCTTTCTGATACTCCACTATCGATGACAACTGATTGACTGTTGCAACCTCCCACTTCACATACATAGCTATCAAATCCGGATTGGAGAGTAGAATCAAAGGAACATGATCAAGCCCCACTTCGAAGGATAGCTTTGATTGATATATCATCGTTCAATGTTCAATTCAATGTTCAACACTCTCAGGATTTCGTTGGTCGTTTATCAGAACGTCAGACCGAACGACGATGGACTACCCAAGTTTCTAGCTTTGTGAAATATTGTAATCTTATCGAATGTATATACATACCACTGGAAAACCACATGACAAGCCTCATCATGCATTATATCGCTCATACCATACTCAACCTCAACTTCATCGTCCACTTCAACCTCTTCAACTTGAACTCCAACTTCAAGCTTCAAGCTCGTCTCAAGGGGGAAGTTGCGTTTGAATATAGCATTTAGAATTTAACCGTTTTGGATGGTTTGGATAAGTACATGACCGAATAAAAACTCCTACATGATTAAGTGCAACCCGTCGCGTGAGGGGTCTGGAGCGTATAGGTAGTAGTAGTAGTAGCTCGTGAGGTGATGAGGGATGAGGGGGTGAGGGATGATAGCTATGATGGGTGGGGTGATATGTTATGGTCCCGAAGCCTAAGGTGGCAAAAGTAGCGTAGACGTAGAAAGGGTAAGCCAGGGGAGGAGGTAGGGAACCACCTCAAAACGAACGAATACGAAAGGATCACGACGAACGAACGAAAGGGGGTGGGCGAAGGCGAAAGGCGAAAGAGGTGAAAAGAGTATGTACAGTAAATCCTGCAAACTGCACAAAGTGCCCAAAGAGTCTGATCATAAAAAANGTTAAAAAAATTAAAAAAAGTTCAAACCCGTTCATCCATGCCTATACCACATATCACAGTCCAAGTCCCGTCCTCCCCTCCTTACCCGCAAGTCCCTCCAACACCCTCGCGTCAATCTGTGGCGACCCATGTCTCGAGACAGTCATACTCGACAACGCGACAGACGACGAGGAGAGCGACCGCGATGCAGACGACGTCAACGCCCCCTCCGATCTCCTCTCCCGCTGTTCACGTTCGGGGAGTTGAGGCGTCATCGCAACAGCAGGCGAGAACACCTCCTTCTCGTCCTTCCCCAACGACCACGATGGGATATCCAATGTGGTCGATACCAGAATCGTCGGTTTCGGTTTCGTCGACGATGAGGAAGGCGACGGCTGATTATACAACCACGTGGCAATCAACACCACGACGGAACCCAATATGAAAGTAAACGTCATGCGGAAATTGAGGAGCGCCACCGACGCGAGGAAGGATATGACGATGGATAAGCTTGTAGCGAACCCTTTGAGGATGTTATCCGAGTACTTGATGACCAGCGCGGTGATCAGACCTCCGAGAACTTGGACCAACACCGTTGCCCAGGCCCATGCGCCGAAATTCCTGAACAGCGAATCGAAGGCGTTGATGAATCCCTCCGATGCGTGTGTGTACACAATCGGCAGGAGAGCGGGAAGCAGCGAGAATAACGATAGTTGGACGTTTCGCACCCAGAGATCGGCTTGTGAGTTTTTGAGTACCATTTCGAAGTAGACACCTGCGAGGCCGGAGGTGAAGCAAGCGGCTGTGACGGCCATGAAACCCTTGAAAGCGTTCATATCATGTGCCATCCCCGCCGAAGGTCCATGCGTTGATGATGATGTGGAGCCAGCTTGAATTTGCACGATCCCAACGCCAATAGCCAGGAAAAGCAGTGCCAGCCACTGCGTAGGAGCGAGTCGTTTCCGGAGGAGGAGGACGGAGAAGGCGGCGGTGGTCAAGATCTTCATCTGGTAACTAACCTGGAATGTGGCTGCATCAAGGTTTGAAGCTGCGACGTATTGGAGGTTATTCTGGATGACTGGAAACGTCCGAGATAAAAGTCAATACAGACGTTTCATACGTGATGCATCATGAGACTTGGGGAGACTGGGCGCGTACCGTATAGGATAGCAGGGATGGAGAGTTTCCAGCAATCGGGGCTGAAGACATCTTTGCCAAGGCGTTTGAAACGGGCGAGGGCTGCTCGGGGGGAGAGCAGGGATGTGGAGTTTGAAGGGTATGATATCGTTTGGGAGATGTCTCTATAGGAAGACTGGGGGCTTGATGGGATGTCTACGCGGGTGAAGGCGATGATGAGGGAGATGCCGCCCTTGAGGAGTTCGTTCATGAGGACTGCGGTGGCTGTAGAGTAGGCGCGGGACGGCGGCGTGGAGACGCGAGAATAGTGCATGATGATCGTCAGCAGCGAGTTTTGTAAGGCCAGTGTTACCAGCCTGTGTGTGCAGTGTGTGAGTTAGTGGGTGAGTAGGCCTACAGGTGGGTGGTGGACGCACGATATGTATTTTAGAGGGAGGCCGCAGAGAGATGGGACAGAGGGATTGGCGAGACTCAGCTCGTCCTTGTCATTGTCGTTTGCGTGTGTCATGGTTATTGCAGTGAGAGAGGCAGAACCAGTCGTCTCTTTGGGTATTGGGTAGCGAAGGAGTGGAAGAGATTGGGCCACCGCCTATTTAAACGAGTGATTGCAACTTGCAACTGCGCGCTTGCCTTGGCGTTGCAATTCCAATTTCAAGCGCTAAAATATCACAATCTACAGATCTACCCACGTTCACACGTACTTAGGACCCCGGAAATGGCAGGAGATTTTGTCTGAATTTTCTAAAAATACATGTCTGATTTTCTGAGGGCACCCAATCGACTGACATAGAATTCCACGAGAAAAAAGGTACGAGAATTTCACGTGCCAGATGAAATGGTCGTTAGTTCAAGTTAGCGCGTGAACTTGCTAAGCGTCTTCGCACCTTGGGAGCCATAGATAAGTCAGACCAAACGTTGAGGTGGTATTGAGTTAGCGAATCCTTACTTATTAATTTTATGGTATGTTCGTGAGAAGTGTAATTTTCTTTGTTTAATTAATTTGCGCAACAGAGGGCTGACTACTCGCAATCCTTCCCCTCCCTCGCTACTCTCGGGGGGTTTCCCAAGCCAGGATTGCTCGAGTCAGCACCCTAAAGCCTCGTTTGCGCAGGGGGGACATCCCCAAACCCTAACCGGCTAGCCTAACCCTATCCCCTAATCCCTAGCTCCTAACGCTAAAATTGCCCTCCACAACTCGATGTTGGGTACAGGGTAGGGTTCGCATGCGCGAGCCCTACCCTTTTGTGTTAGTTAACTCAATGCTTTATCTTGCTAACCACTAGAAATCACCCAGTGCGCCAGGGGATCCAGAGACGCAGCTACTTAAATTGAATATTTAATTACTCATAATTATCGGGGGAACGACGTCCCCGTGACTGTTTGTGCTTATGTGACCCAGCGTCTAGCAGGCGTCTGGTGCCGGAAGGGTCAGAAATTCCCGTTCCTGATTCCAGCTGGAATTCTATGCCAGCCGATTCGGGTTTCTGGATTTTCTTGAGGCAGCCTCCCCGAAACTGTCTGGTTTTCGGAGCCTTCGCCTTTGTGAACCCATTACGCATGAAGTGTCCCCCATATCTTAGCGACGAGGCTCTTCTTGATTGCTTTTCTTCTATATCACTGGTGCGTCATCTTGATGTCCGTGAACAGCCTCTCTTTCAACGCTAGGTGTGATCGATTTAATACCTCTTCTCTTGCGAGGGGGTTGTTGTTGTGCTGGATGGCTCTTGCAGTTTGTTTTATGGTTTGTGCGGGCGTCAGCGTGCAAACTCAGATGATGGAAGCCTTATTTTGGTCATTTGGAGGGTCCTACATACGCCGCTCAATAGTTTCTAAGAGCTGCGCCAGTATCTCCTTCGATTTTGTATTCAACTTGCATTTGTTTATTTTATTTACTTTACCCCAATCGAGCCAGTCTTGACTCTTGAGGCGAAACCAAGAAGAAGTGATGCTGGAGGAGAAGTCAGGAATTTTGGTCAGTTATCCCTAGGGGTAGGTTAAGGGAATAGGAATCAGGAGGAGCGATGGAAAGATCTCACTCTCCGCCCAGGAAAGTATAGCAAGTGCCCATATCGTGCAAGAAAGTATAAGGTGATATGAAAGCCCGCTACAAAAGCGTCAAATATAGCTCATATCGAAGGCGAAGACTGGTCTTCGGTGACCGTCGTATGTATGTGTAAGTTAGGCCTTAGGGGTTGAAGGAAAGGGGTCAAATAATGGTTGAACGTTGCAGCCAAGCTTGAAGACTTGAAGCGGGTGCTGGTGGTGCTAGAGTACTGTACTATTACGATCAAGTGTTCCCTGGGCGTTACGCGTTACACCAAGTGTTCTAAATCGTAAGTGTTCTACCCGCCGTATGACGCGTTACGAACACTCAAACATAGTGCTAAAGTGTTCCCGCCTGCCTGGTCCGGGCCGGAGAAAATTTGGGTTCTTCAAGTGTTCCACATAGGCAAATTGGCGTTACGGGAGTGCCCAAGTGTTCCATTTTCGCGTCACCGTTACGCGTTACGGAACACTTGATCGTAATACTACAGTAGTCGATTGTAGTCGTCACACGTGCTCAATGGCAATTCTGCGTGGTTTTTTCCTGTTCATGGCATCATTGAACTCATAGGCAGAGGTGTTTGATATCATACAAACTTGAAAACAGTGGATGAGTCGTATAGACATTCCACTGACTGTGACCGCGTAAGTATTATATACTGTATAGTCAGGACCGCGGTTATAGCTAGTCAGTAGCTGCCGCTTAGATTAATAATAGGCCTTTTTGTTCAGTCATTTTGTGTCCTCGTTGAAGCTCAACGAGAATTGCGCGTGCATAGTGGCTGGAATTTCGCTTTTCATTGTAGTTGTCGTGGCGAAATTTGAGAGCCTAGGCTGAATCCAAGGACAAAAAATGAAAATCCTAACGTCACCTGCAGATAGGGGCGGGGTCTCAGGGGCATGTTCCCCAATATCTTACGGGCCTCCCGGCAGGGTTTTCTTTTCTTTTTTTTGGTGGAGCGTTTGGTGTGCCCTAGGCTTTCTTGCGTAGAGGCAGAAATCTTCGAGCCACTAGGAGG
Organism: Pleurotus djamor; assembly: GCA_029747585.1. Lineage (NCBI taxonomy): Eukaryota > Fungi > Basidiomycota > Agaricomycetes > Agaricales > Pleurotaceae > Pleurotus > Pleurotus djamor. The sequence goes on from JAPEVF010000400.1 coordinate 16,441, forward strand.
CCGAGGCTGCCCGGCTGTCAGAGAGGTTTTTCTCGCAACACTCGCATGCCCCGAGACATTTTCGGCGAAAGGCTTGTTCGAAATCAGACATTTTCGCGGAAACGCTTACGGACAAATTTCAGGATCTGGCATCAGGCATGTTCTAACATTGTCCGGGGTCCTGGAACACCTGATTCTACTCTATGTACGTAGCTGGCTCACACGCTTCTTCGAACGCTCCTCAGGCTCATACAACCCAAAGATACTGTATGTAGGGCTCCGGTAGCTAGCAAACGCCTCAGGGAGGCTGCGTTCAAGTCCCATCTGGGCCAGCGACGGAAGCGGAGGAGGCGATGGCACCCTAGGGGGCTTATCCAGATGATGATACCCTCCATCCAGACTGCTCAAATTCGCCAACGACTTGCTTGTCCCATAATCCATCAACATCAAATTCCCCAACGCAGAACTCGCATCCAACGTGGGGCTAAACGCAGACACCGGGCGACTTCGTCCTTGTCCTTCCGCAGTCCGGTCACCTGCTCGAGATAAGAACGACTTCTTCGACATCCGGCGATGGCTAATATCTAAATCCATGGGCTGTGGAGATGGCGGTGGGGGACAGATGGGTGACGGTGATCCAAGCCCGAGCGCAGCAGCAAGCGCACGAGTATCACGATTTCGCCGAGATTCACTCCGTTGCAAAGGGACTTCAGGGGCTTCCGCGTTCTGAATGAAATTCGCATTCGTCGTCGATTCAGAAGCAGGGGCAACAGAAGCGCGAGGGTATGTCGTGAAATACGAGGATTTGATTCGGCAGCGGCCACCATGAGCCGGAGAGGGTGTAGCAATCGCAATAGGCACCCCAAATGTCGCCTCGCCTATATGAGAAACATGGGGTGTCATCACATCCGCACCGTCGTACGCTAGACTCTGTTGTTGCTGCGAATGGGAGCGACGACGAGAACTCTGTTGCTGTTGCTGTAGACTATGCCGTACTGATTTGCGACTAGACTTATTTCGCTCCATCACCTGGTGACCATCTGCCGTAAGAGGTGGATCGTCGCGCGATAACGCATGAGCTTGGCGCGGTTCTTCTTCCCCACTCCACGACATGGACAATCGCCGTATCGCACCTTGCATCTGCCGAATCGGTCTGGGCGAGGCAATGACGGGCTCCGGGACCTTTAGCTGTGCTTGGTGGGCGACCTGGCTATAAGTGGGTACTTGCACTGGCTCGGTTGGCATTGGGATGGGGATCGGACGCGGGTACACAGGCCAGACAAAGTCTTGATGCGAAGTCCGTTCTTTGCCTCCGAATAAAGGTGAGTCTTCTGGCGGTGAACCTTTGTAGTCCTCGAAACCATCTGTGAGGATAGGCAGTGAAGGTGTGGGTGTAGTACGGCGGCGGGGACGGGTGCAGACTTTGATGATGATCACGATGCTGATGAGCAGCAAGGCAGCGCCAGACGCTAAGAGAGAGATCGCCAAGGTAGAGAGATGTAATCCTTTTGAAGAGGAAGCAGACAAGTTCGCTGCGGTAGAGGGAAGAGGAGAAGAGACAGACTGAGAGAGAGACTGGGACTGAGAGATAGTACTGATGGAGGCCAATAAGGTCGTGGTAGGTAAAGCCAGGACGCTGTAGAATGAGTGGGAGGGAACAGAGGCGGTAGGGAGATGAGAGGCGGTAGTACTCGACGAGGACTTGGTAGAGGAACTTTGAGAATGAGCGTGGGTAGTATCAAGCGAACGATGGATCCCCGTGTCGGGAATGGGAATAGGCACATCAGACATACGCGTCGCGCCCGAAGGAAGTTTGTTTTGGTCGGCATTGCGTTCCAAAGACCCAGAAGGCGTATCACGCGACGGCGGGTTGTGGTGGGACTCTAGATTCTCTTGTAGGACCTTTTTGGCGTTCGAAGAATGTTGTTGTTGATCGTGCAGTTTGTTGTTGTGGGATTTCGTGTTGGCGGCATCATGGTCGTCCGAGTCGTGTAAGACAGAGCGTTTCGTTAGGCGAGCCTTGGATGCGGTGGTATAAAGTCTAGGAGGCATTTCTAAAGGCGAGAAAGAGCGGAAGGCGCAGCGTCCAGCGCGGGCGTCGTAGTAGAATCACTTGCAAGTCACTTCGATGGTGGTCGGATGGTTGAGAGCGACCCTGACCAAAACTCCAAGTCAATTCAGGTACGAATCGCCCCTGTCGCGTTGTAGAATATTATGAAGCCCCTGTCCCCGACGATCGCCCAAAATGGTAAAGTACATGAACGCGTCGCGCCACAAACAAGAGTATACAATGTCAGGGAACTTTTGGATTCAATTTTGGCGATCCCGCGTATCCACAACTTTCTCTCGACCATTTAGATGTGCTCTGGCCTCTGTGCACGCGTCTGAAAAGTATACGCTTTTGCTGCATACGCGGTGCTGATTGATTATCACCTCCGAATCATTATCTGGACCCACAAACTGTCTGCGCAATATCTACATCAACCGCAACTCCAAGTTTTTCTGGATTCATATCCCTGTTGAACTCCGAGAAAACCAGACGAAGGAACTCGAACGGCGGAATACGCGAGGATGAGACGCGACGTTAGGTGATATACACTTGCAATCTCTCTCACCATGGCACTTATAATGCTTATATCCATGTCTCATATAACAGCCTGCTTGATGACTCAGACGCCAGCGAGATTATCGCACTTGTTACTGGCGCAGGCAATAAAGCAACTCCTACAAAGGTCCTTTGTAACAACCAACCCGTAGATCGCGCCTGTGAAGGGGGTGTAGTGACACCGAAGGCTCAAGCACAGTATCGTTTCTTTGGTCTTGCAGACACGCAGACGGAAACTCAGATCATTCCAGATGAGGATGTAGACATGGACAAGGGCCCGACGAAGCAACAAGACTCCTTGAAAACACCAGCACAAGCCGTTTCGCGTCACGCAAAGTCTCGGAATCATAAAGAGCAGTCGCCGCTCCAAAGGGTACGTGGTCCAAGCTCCTCCATAGCCTACCTCGCGTTTTCATGGTCTTCCTACCTTTCTATCAGCGACTACCACCATCCCCCACACGCGCGCGTACGGACTTCGTCCACGGACCGCCCTCACGTACGCGTCCTCGCACGAATCGCACGACCTATCATCAAGAAACACAAGATTCCTTCGTCGGAGCGCAACAACGGGACTCTTCTCCACCCCCAGAGTCTGATGAGCCAGACCAGTTCAACGTTCCACTATCACAACTCGAAGATATAGCTCTTGAACGTGAAGAGGCTGCTCGGATGCGGAAGCAGAATTTACAGGAGCGGCGAAAGGCATCAGGAGGAGCAGGGGGAGGGAGATATACACCGCCTTCGTCACCTGCGCGACAACCACTGCGAGACTCACCGGAGGGGAGAGTCCTCGTCGAGGCGACGCCGTCTCCTGATGATTCACTTGAAGACATGGCTAGTGGTAGTGGTGCCCAGCCACGCGAAGACCCATCATCCAGCCCACCCAACCAAGCTGCCTTGTACGCTGATTTCGGTATCGTACCGAGGCCTCTCGATGCCAGCCAAGAAAGCCGCTTTTCCGAGGATCTTCGAATGTTGACTGGCGATAATGGCGACGACGGCTCCCATGCCGGTGTATCTCAAGAATCACTAACCGTCACCGCCACACAACCTGCTACGCAACTCGACGATTACATCAACCAGAATACGATCTATCCACTGCTAAGGCAGCTGTTCAGACAGAATGAACACGCGGCATTGAAGGCGGCGGCGAATAAGGTGATGACGTTTGTGAATCCTGAGAACCCGGGGAGGTATATGGATCATATTGGGCCGGTTTTTGAGATGGCGAAGGAGTTGGGGGTGTATGCGAAGTGGAGGGAGGTGGCGATTGCGGAGGTGGAGGCGATGAGGAGGACGTCGCAGAGATCGGAGCTGTCGCAGTCGGTGTCTTTGTCAAGTTCGCCAGCTCCGGTGCAGAGATGGGCTCAAGCTGTTGCGCATGCTGCGGTCGAGCCGCCGTCGTTCTCGACAGATTATCAGGAGACGCAATTGATCGGCGACACTCAGTTGGTCAACCCAACCGGTGGAGAAGAGACGCAGCCTTCAAATGAAGAAGATTATGCGCCGCGTAAACGGGTGTTCCCTCCTCGAAGAACGTTCCCACAAAACCCTGCTCCGCCTCCTGCTGCGGCGACGTATGATGCTATGGATGTTGTACCGGATTCGGAACCAATGCGTGAACCTCCGAGCATTACTCTTACCCCCATTGCTTCCTCTTCGACGCGCCTTTCACCTATCAAGAAACAGTTCCAACCTGCTGTTGTGGATTCGCATCCCGACTCTGGGGATATTGTTCCTGATTCATTGGAAGTGGATGATGAACCGGACGAAGCTCCCTTGGCCAAAGTTGCGCCCTTATTGAACAAGGGTAAGGCAGTTGCCCGTGAAGGCTCACCAGCTATCATGCCACCACCCAAGGTTAGTAACGACTTAGCCGTTGCTTCTCCATTACTTTGCTGATTATATCGCTTTAGATCCTCGTTGCTCCTTCCAGTAAAGGGAAGGGTAAACAGAAAGTCACCACCGTTGACGTTCTCTCCGCACCATCTCAATTTACTATGCACGCAAACGTTGCGGGCCTTGGCTCGTGGGATACTGAAGTCATCCCATCTTCCGTTCCCGAACAAGATGGTGTTATTTCTACTGAGCCTGCCAAAGACCTAGCACCTCCGCCTCCAGTGCCTACGACCAAACCCAAGGCCAAGGCTAAAACGAGAAATACGCGCAGTGCAGCCCGAGATCAAGTTGCTGTTGCTTCATCGTCTAAACAGGCACTTGATGTTCAGCGAGATTCGCTCACTCCCTTGGCTGATACAGAGGAGAACGTATCGACAGAAGAAGATGAAGGGGAGGAATATCAAGAGCCGGTGAAAGAAGAGAAGGGGACGAAGAAACGAAAGCGGGCTGCGCCAGCGTCGAAACCCAAGTCGACGGCGAGGACAACGAAGACTGCGGCGAAGGGTGCCAAACGTATCAAGAAAGAATCACCTCCCGCCACTCGCGCGAAATCGTTACGAGCTAGCGTCCCTGCGAGCAGCACCAAGAGTGAATGTGCACCTACTCGCGTGTACGGTCTTTGGAAGAATGACGGCCACTATTATCCTGGAACACTGCACTCCGTTCGCGGTCCGAGCAAATACTGTATCAAATTCGATGATAACACCGAGGCCGTTCTTACCCTTGAACAGCTACGCAGAGCCGAGCTGAAGGTCGGCGATGAAGTGGTTGTGCCGTCGAAGAATTCGAAGACGTACGAAGTGGTGAATGTCGATGACCAGTATACCTCTGCGTTGGTGACATTGCGGCTTCGTGGGGTGGACTCGGAGTTCCCGATATCGGATATATGTGTTCATATGAAGACGATCAATTCGACTTGGAACGACCGTCGAATTAAAGCTGAAGGACTCGTCACCAAAGTTAAACAGCCTGCGCCTTCGCCCTCGAACATTACTCTCAATTCGACGGTCCGTGTCAAGTCGGAGGCGTTGACAGGCCTTGGAATCGTCATCACCATGGGTCCTTCGACGAAGACTGAGGTAACGAAGGAAGACATTGCGAAGATCGTTCTCTCTGGTCGGGGCGTCGTCGTGGATGACTGGTCCAATGTCGTTGACCTCGCAGGCACATATGAGGAGAACAACCAGCGTTGGGTGATCACGCAAGATCAAGTGCAGTGGATTGGTGACTGCGACACGATCAGCAAGATATTCCTTGTTTCCAACGAAGCTAATGAGAAGCCGCGTTACTTGATGGCTCTTGCGTTGGGCGTCCCATGCATCTCGTACAAATGGCTCAAGGCTTGTATCGAAGAGGTTTGTACAGTGTCCCCATATGTTTCCACTGAATGAGCTAATGACTTTCGTCGGACAGGACGCCGAAATTGAATGGTCTCCTTACCTCCTTCCTCAAGGCTTCGTCGAATCCTTGGAAGCACATGTCTCTCAATTCGTGGACCTCTTCTGGTGCGCAAGCAAGGAACACCTACGTAAGATCGCCGCAAACAAGGTCCCGCCCAAAATAATGACGGAGAAATCGATCCTTTGTCTTGGGAGAGAATTCATTCCCATACACGGCAAGGTGAGTTACTTGCACGCTCCGCGATCCTGCTTCGTCCTCGTGCTCACTTCTATTTAATCTTTTTTTTTTTGCGCCGTGGAAGACGGACGTGCCAGGAAGCCATTTTATTGGTCAGATTCTGATGTGCATGGGCGCGAGTCGCGTTGAGGCTGTGAAAGATCTTCGATTTGCTTCACAAGGTGCCACCGAGTACGACTATGTTGTGCTCAAGGAGGGCGCCGAGTTTGACGACGACTTGGAAGGGGCTACTGTCATTGACACGCAATGGATCAAAGGATCCTTGGTTGCCGGACGTCTTCTGGATCTACCGTCGTGGTCTTGACCGTGATGGCAACACCACTCTGCTGAATCTCTTGCTCATTTATTGCTATATGTATCTTGTCATCTCGTTTTCTCGCACACTGTCTTGCACGACCTATGTCTCGATGTTTTGTGTATCTATAGTATCCGTTATTGTGTATATATACATCTTCTGTGCCCAAAAAGTAGTGTATGTAAATGGCGGAGTGAATGAAGGAAACAACGTAATGTCAAAATTTTATCAAGAAAATTTTGTCAAGATAGGAAAGCTCCACAACGAGCACACCTCTCCTCTCTATCGAGACTTCAAGGTCAATTAGCTTGGCTCTAAACCGGGTAAGATGAGTGGTCTCACCAGAGGAATATGAGGCCTATAGGAAACAACAATATTGCAGCAATTATGCCACATGCTCCATATTTTGTAGTTGGATCATGCATGCCCTGTGCACATCGTGCGTACACTAGGAAGAGAGATGATAAGAACGGGATCAGCACGATTAAAGTAAAAATTTAACGTACTAGCAGCTTGATATTGTCGCCCGAGTTCTACATCGCGATCCATTGGACTGCGCTCGGGAAATGGCGACGGATACGGCGAACTCTGCGGTTGCGGGTAGCCCAGCGGAGGGCTGGAGGGATTTGGTTCATATCCGTAAGGGCTCTGTGTTCCCGGAGGAGGATAACTATGTTGTGGGGTAGAGACAGCGGGGTACTGAGACGAGGTGGCTGCTTGAGGAGGCTCCGTTGGTTCATTGTACGGAGGGGGGTACGGCTGGGGTGGGTTCTGAGAGGCCTCACGCTGCGCTTCGTCTTCCTTGACTGGGGTGATCATCGTGGTAGAAAACAGGAGAGCCAGAACGAAGGCGGTACATAGCTGGGCGACCTGAATATGCAGGGGTGGCGGTGCTGCAATAAACAACACGCGACGGGCGCTTAACTCATTATCCGTGTCTGTCACAAGTACCACAATCATGTCGGACCAAGAATACGAAGTTGGCGAGTCGATTCTCTGTATTTCGCGTTCAGCTGCTGATATAATGGTGTCCAAAAGAGCGCATTATGCTGGCTCGCGTCTCTAAGAAAAAGGGGAGGGGNACGCACAAAGAAACTGGAATGGGTGAGTTCACGCATTGTTTTGGATCATAGACCACATGTTGAATCTTCCCTAGCAATATAGCGTCAGAGTACGTCACTCCTCATTCATAGAGGCTGAATTTGCTTCATAACTATAACTGCTCGCTAGTGGAAAGGCTATGGACCCGATGAGGATACGTGAGTGTCGATTCTAGTTCACGATTGTCTCAAAACGCCAACGATTGCTTCTTTTTAAGCTGGGAACCAGCCGCCTCGTTTGAGGAATCTGAGCAATTTATCGACAACTTCTGGAAGCAAGCGAAGACTGGTGGACGCGACTATAACGATCTAAGTCTATTCACGGTGGGCGAAGAGTTCTTCCCCATTGGTCCGCCTCGTGAGTTGTCAACCACATGATCCATTATATGCTAGGACTCACGATATTCTAGCACGAAAACGAAAGCGAGCATCCACTGGCGGAACTTCAAAGCCTCCTGCATCACCGAACAAACGTCGACAAATCGACCGTGAAGATTCGCCACCTGACACCCATCCCCCCTTAGATCCCACCACACCACAGGAAACCGATGAGCCCGTTTCTTCGCGCATAAATCGCCACCAATCCTCTGAAGTTCCTGGTACACCTCAACCCCCTCTATCCGACGATATTGCAGAAAGCTCGCCACGTTTGCATGATACATGCTCAACTGACGAAATATCACGCCCAGAAACTTCACCGCCAGTAACCCCTGAACCAGTGCGCACGGCGCCTCCGCGACGGAAAGGTCCCCCAGCCATACCTGAACATCGTTCAAGGGCGTCGAAGCCACTCGTCAAAATGGTAGACGATCCTCAGCTAAGCCAACTTAAGAATGCTATCCCAGCTAAGGCCCGTGCAGCTGCTCGCGGGTCTACGACTGAATCACCCTCGTCGTCCACCAAGACCCCTCGTATCTCTGGTTCCCGTGCCGGACCTGGTCGCAGCTCAAGGGGCTTGCGTACTCCGAGCAGTTCTTTGTTAACTTTCAAGGATGGTTCACTCCAATCTGTGAAGAGACAGAAAAATGGAGAGTCTAGTCGTGCGCCCGCTTCTCAAGAACCACCGCCTTTTGCTGCTATTACTACCGATTGGGCCGTCGAGGAATCGTTCCCTCCCAACGAAATTCCGGGACTAACTGATGGAAGAACTGAACCAGGCTCTCCGCCCAGTGGTGCTGAACTCCTGCACTTAGCCGGACTGGATGAAACAGCGCAAGACTTACCCGACTACCAGGACGTTACTCAACCACCAGCAGCCCAGGAAGAGACCACAGACGAGCAGCCACCGTCTACTGTTGATCAGACCTTGCAGGGTTCCTCTTCGGGTGTCATGTCGGCATTATTCCAAAAGTATGTATATCGGTACCGGTGATCAGTAGAATTCGCATTTCTCATGTTATGTAGATTCAATGCTGCTAAGGCCACACTCTTTCCTTCGACCCCTTCAGATTCCCCCGCAGAACCTCGCTGGAGACATAGTGACGCATCAAATACGATCTTCGGACCAATGTGAGGTTTTCTGACCTGACGGTGAACCCACAAATCTAACTTATCGATTATAAATAAGGGCCAGTGGATCCAGTGAACATGTCCTAACAACCTCGTGCGCTGGTCATCTCACTCAATCCGTTTTGGACTATCTAACCAAGTCAATCAGGTCATATACGACATTCTTTCTATCTTTTGATAGCAATACCTCGATACGGGTTTATCTCTCTGCCATGCCACAAGGGACCTCGTCGTTGGACCAAATCATCCAATCACAGTCTACCGCACTTCCCGGAAAGTTTTACCAGAGTTCTCTTGCTCACCAGTTGGTAGACTCCCTTCGTGCATGTGGACCGTCAGCCAAGGTCCTTCCCGTCGAAGCAGACCTCGATGATAAGCAAAGAGCCGACTTCGATAAATTTAAGGGGAAGCTAAAGGCTGGGGATCTAGTTGAGCCATTTCGTCTTGCCTCCCAGATGTGCGAATTTAACCCTATGCTTCCTTTCGTCAGTTTGTTCAGCCTGTTGGTAAAGACACACTAGTGTTGTGCGCACCAGAGAACGTGGAAGTTGCCCAACGCTTGAACTTTCCAAAGGCATACCTTGCGGACTCAGATCAAGTACTCACCACCCTGGTGACGATAGAAAACATTGATACTTATGCAAGCTTGATAGAACATGCCGATGCCAACCGGTGGTAATTTACCGACCTCAGACCTGTTCTACATTACAGAATTCCTATCCACACGTATTACGATTTCAGTACTGAAGGGCAACTGAAGGGCATTCTTGAATTTTGGACCAAACGTTAAATCTTTAAATCTGCCGCGCTTACACTCATCGCAAGAAAGCTCCGCATCTCGCACACCTCGTCTCTCTGTCGATGCTGAGAAAGAACGGGATGAGCTCGACGAAGTCTCTTTCCATAGTGGTAGGTGCTTACAATAAGAATATCAGGCCAAAGGGGAAGAGAAGAATAGCAGCTACGATCCCGCATGCCCCATATTTCGTGGTGGGTTCGTGAATACCCTGCGCACATTGTGCGAACACTCAGTGTCGACCTGTCAGCAGAGTGACACGCGGATTGATATCAGGTTACTCACGAACTGTCTGATAATTCTGACTCATTGTTGCCAGATCCGACTGTTGGGGCGGAGACATCATCGGTGGCGATTGAGTTTGATATTGTGGGGTCGCATGGGGCGGCGGTGGATACGGGGATTGCTGGTACTGAGGTTGTTGTTGTTGTTGAGGATAGCCTGGCGGTGCGTACTGTCCGCCCGCCGGTGGAGGGAGCTGATTGAAATAGCTAGGGGCATTTTGGTCGGCGCTGTATGGGTTGTTGCCGTTGGGTGGGTAAGGGGTCTGCTGGGGAGATGCCTTCACGTTGGCAGCCATGGCGTGCTCAGTAGGAGACTCTGGGGGTGATAGTTGACGAAGAGAAGTTTGAGATATATTGCTCTACTCATTATGACTGTCATATAAGCCCGCTTCGTTCGTGAGAGAGACATAGCTAAGTTGAATGGCAATTTGATGTCCGGTGACTGAATGGGCACCATTGGTTACCTTGGAGTGACACTCCATGTTCGTAGCCACTCAGATCAAAAGATTTGATGTAGTGAGTGGGAGAAAGTGATCTAAACTTTTCGCGAGGTGCTTCAAGTTGACTGGGCGACCACACCCTTGATCTTGGGTCCAACTTGGTGGTAAATTTACCACCGCTGACCAACCAAAACGGTCATGTGACTGTAATGATTCACGCGGCCCAAACGCGGCTAACGCACATCGCGGCGCTTGTTCCTGAACCACTGTGGCCTCCCCTCCATGCTCCGCCGCGCACCTACTCTCAGCGATGGAAAGGCCGTCGACCGACTTCAAGAAAGCGTGAGGGTGAACAAGCCATTCAAGCCACCCACTCTAGCCAAGACCAACGAGCGTGTGCAACCCCAGCGCAAACGCAAGCGAGTCTCCTACTCCGGACAAGATCCTAATGCCTCTGACTCCGATAGTGATTCTGGAAAGAAAAAGAAGAAGAAAGACCAGAGGGATGGGAACTGGTTCAATGAAGAAGAGCTCTTGGCCGCAGTCAAGAAGTATCCTGTCTTCAAGCCCAAGCCATTTGGCGAAATCTTCACTCCGCAGAGACGGTTCTCTCTTCCTTCCATGACAGGGAAGAATGGCGAGAATATACAACTTACTCCTTCCCATGCGGCTCTCGGTATTCGGCCTCTCTCGAAAATCGCACCACGACCACTTCATGACCCTATGGAAGACCATGCCATTGTATTGTATGACCCAACCATTGATGATCGAGAAACGGACGAGGAGAGGAAAGAGCGGTTAAAGCAGGAGGAAAAGGAACGAGCGGCGAAGGAAGCAGCGGAGAAGACTGCCGGAATGTACAATCCGCATAAGAGTCTGAAGACGCTTCTGGGTGAAGACAAGGCAACTAAGGAGAAGGCACCCAAGGTTCCCGTCGTCATCGATCCTCGCTTGAGCAAGGTACTGCGACCACATCAAATCGAGGGTGTTAAGGTGAGTCTCGATCCATAAATGCCCTTCCACTGAGATGAACATGTGTGTGTAGTTCCTGTATAAATGCACCACCGGCATGCTGGTCGACAATCAATACGGCTGCATTATGGCAGATGAGATGGGTCTTGGAAAGACCCTCCAATGTATCGCTCTCCTATGGACCCTACTCAAACAATCCCCCCATCCTGGGAAGACCACAGTGGAAAAGTGCATCATCGCTTGTCCGTCTAGTTTGGTCAAGAATTGGGCAAACGAATTCGGTGAGTCTCACTTGCCCATTGTATCTAATATCAGCATCCTTATCCTCGTAGATAAATGGCTCGGAAAGGGAGCTGTCAACGCACTAGCGGTCGATGGTAAAGGCGGGAAAGCTGAGCTGATCGAAAAAGTCAATCGTTGGGTCGCTGCTCATGGTCGGAACGTGTCGCAGCCTGGTAAGTTATGCTTGACGAATCTCATTGCTACGTCTGAATGAACTACTCTTTTAAGTCATGATTGTGTCCTACGAAACTCTAAGGACACTTTCCGTCCATCTCGCAAGCTGCAGTATCGGTCTTCTCCTTTGTGACGAAGGTCATCGTCTCAAGAACTCAGGTAAGAAGTGCTCCTCAAATATCAACTCACAAACCTAACAGCAACCCCGCAGAGTCCTTGACATTCCAAGCCCTCAATGGTTTAGACGTCAAACGACGTGTGATCCTTACGGGTACACCTATCCAGGTAGGCCCACTCTTTTGATACTCCCTTCTCCCTAACCTATCCTGCCGAATAGAACGATCTATCAGAATACTTCTCCCTGCTCAACTTCGCCAATCCCAACTTCCTCGGCTCCAAGAATGATTTCCGAAAGAACTTTGAGAACGCCATCATCCGCGGGCGAGACTCCATGGCTAGCGACGAGATCAAGGCTGCTAGTGAACAGAAACTCAAGGAATTGGGTGGTCTAGTAACCAAGTTCATCATCCGACGGACAAACGATCTCCTCTCGAAATATCGTGAGTCCACCAACTTATTCGTCGCTAATCCAGAATTAATCTACAACCAACCCCCGTTTCTCAGTCCCCGTCAAATACGAACACGTCGTATTCTGCGGTCTCTCCGAATTCCAACTCGCTTTGTATCGTCTATTCATCTCGTCACCGGAAATCAAGGCTCTCCTCCGTGGAACGGACTCCCAGCCATTGAAAGCCATCAACATCCTCAAGAAACTATGTAACCACCCCGAACTACTCAACCTACCTGATGACCTTCGAGGCTCGGAGAACTTGATACCGGAGGGCTTCAATGGTGCTGGCGCCAGTGCCCGCGATCGAGGGAGAGTCCAGTCGGTGCGATGCGATTGGGGTGGTAAATTCCTGGTTTTGGAACGGTGGGTTGTTTGTAATTTTTGGCATGTGAATGTCTGGTACTGAGTGGGTTTGATGATGATGATTAGGTTCCTCCATCATCTACACACACAAACTAACGACAAGATCGTGCTGATCAGTAACTACACCCAAACGCTTGATCTCTTCGAAAAGCTATGTCGAAGTAAGAAGTAAGCCTTCCTTCATCCTTATCTACCCTCTTTATCCTTGTTGGGTTGGTATTGATGATGACTATCCGCGAATAGGTACGGTTACTTTAGACTGGACGGCACCATGACGATCACGAAACGACAGAAACTAGTGGATCAATTTAATAACCCGGAGGGGAAGGAATTTATTTTTCTGTTGAGTAGTAAAGCCGGTGGATGCGGTATCAACCTCATTGGGGCGAATCGGTTGATCCTTTTCGATCCTGATTGGAATCCTGCGGCGGACCAACAGGCCCTTGCGCGTGTTTGGCGTGATGGCCAGAAGAAAGAATGTCAGTGTCGCCCAACTCGACTTGAGCCACATATTTATATCTTTGTTTTCAGGTTTTGTGTATAGGTTCATATCCACTGGGACGATCGAAGAGAAGATCTTCCAGCGACAGGCCAACAAGCAGGCACTTTCTTCGGCCGTGGTGGATGAGAAGGAGGATACTGAACGACATTTCTCTATTGACGCACTGCGGCAGCTCTTCAAGTTCAACGAAGGGACGCTCTGTGAGACGCATGAGACGTTTAAATGTAAACGGTGCAAGAATGGGAAGCAGTTCATCAAAGCTCCTGCTCTGCTGTATGGTGATGCTAGCACGTATGTATTGCTCTTCCGTGTTTTATGTGGTGGAGATTGGCTGACCTTGGATGTACAGTTGGAATCATTTTACTAATGAAGAGTTGAAGAATATACACGATGATCTGCTCCGTGCAGAGATGGGGATGGATGTGGTTTCCTTTGTCTTCCAGTATATTAGTCACTAGGACATTCTACGGACACACATATTGTACTTATAGATAATATCCTACATTGTATCCTTTGCATCATGCTAGTATTTGGTTTCGTTTTTCCACCCTGGGTCATTTACCTCCAACTTCGCGACGTATATGATACATGGCTTAAACAAGAATTACTTCGGATTTCTGTGGGGTGGCCACTGGTCGAAATCGAATCATGATATGACATCGTCCCAATCTCCCCAGTCTCCTCCGACTTTGCGCACCTTGACCTTGTCGCCGGACGGTCCAAAGTAGGAGGCTTTGTACCAGGCCTTCATCTCGTCCTCTGAGAATGGGCCAAATGCGGCGGGTGTCTGGCCGACAACCTCTGGGACATCCCATTTGTATTCGAACTGGGCGTCCGCTGAAGGAGGGGTGGCCGAGTCGCTGAGAAGACCTGCGCGTCGCACGTCTCTGAGGAGCTCCTCGTATGTCCGTGAGTAGATGTCGGAGTCGCCGAGTCCCATGAGGGTAGACGCGAGATGAGTGACTTGGCTGATCTCGTCTTTGGGCTTTTGTTTCTGTTTCCCCAGTCGCTGGAGAGCTTCGAGGACGGTTTCGCCCTTTTTGAGGAATGCGAGGAGAGTAAGTTGGAAGGAGGCTGGACCGCCACTCTGCGCGAGTTCTGTCTCCTCCGCCTGCATCTTTTGCTGCTGCTCGCGTTCCTGTTTCTTCTTCCGCTTTCTTGCCTGTTTTATTTCCTTCTCATCCAAGCCGTCCATCCACCGATCGTGCACACCGTGGGGATCGAACGTGCGGACGTACATCCCGTCCTCCGTGAACTTGCCCTCTTCCATCTCCTCCTTCATATTGAACGACGAAAGCTCGTAGCCCATTCCAAGTTTCTTCCGTCGCTCGGCGTGATCCTCGTCTTCAATTTCACTCTCCTCGCTGTCCTTGCTGCCATCGCCATCTTCCTTGAACTCCTGCCCTTCAATATCCCCCAGACGCAGGTACTCGTCTTTCTTCTTCTTCTTCCCACCAGCCTCTTCCTCCTTGTCTTCCTTCTCGCCCATCGCAAACATATCATCGTCTTCGTCGTCTCCACCGCCCTCGGCCTTCTTTCGACTGAACACAACACCCTCTCCATCATCACTCGAATCAGAATCGTAGCCCTCCTGCTTCACTCTACCCTTGCGACGCGTGGAAGGATCCTCCAGGGCCGAATCAACCTGCTCGGCAAAATTGGCTGGATCTTCGTTCGGTTCTTGGAATCGTGTTTTCTTCGATGCATGTCGAGAACCAGAGCCTTCTGCATTTGAGCCAGCTGCTCGTTTGGACATGGTCGTGTCGGTGAAAGTAGTAACAAGTCAATCGTTCATTACGTCATAAACCAGTTAGTGCTGTTGTAGCGCCCTGTCCGTTATGCCCAACAGCCTTCAAGCTTAAGCTTCCCGTCGAGTGCAGCATGATAATCGATGCAGATGGGCTTTTATATACACGACAAAAATACGGCCTCCAATGATGACGGGGCGATAAGAAAGCAGCGTGCGCGTGAGTTCCGAGGCTTGCAAAGTTTGGTTGCCGAACGTCCGAGACGTTTATGTGTGTCAGTCGACCTGATAAGGGTTTCACTCGACCCCCAAAGCGCAAGGCAGTCCCTCCTCTCTTTCTCTCTCATCTGCCCTATAATCACCCACAAATCCTCATAATAAATATTCCTGAGTAAACGGATACGATGGCTGGTCTATCGACGCTCAGTGAATTGGCTGGGTATACATCCATAGCTTGTTGGCTCGGCGCACAGTTTCCGTAAGTCCCCCTTGTCTTCTTGCTCATACGACACGACAATGGCACCATCGTGCGTGCTTCTCCTTCGCATGCTCATATTTCTTCCCAAAGCCAAGTATTGGAGAATATTCGACGGCAGTCATGTGAAGGTCTTGCTCTGCCTTTTCTGGGGAATTGGTTTCTCGGTGCGTCTCACCTTCCTTATTTCCAGCTGCCAGCTCATTCTTGCGGCTAGGTGATCTATCCAATCTCATTGGATGCCTGCTCACCCACCAACTGCCCTTCCAAGTGCGCGCCTGTACCACCACAATCTCCGTGTGCCTTGCTTACGACCCTCTTTAGACATACCTGGCGACCTATTTCGTCTTCGTCGACCTTTCGCTGCTATGTCAATATATCTACTACTCTCCGAAAGGATTATCATCCACCGCGGGGACAAGGACCCGCCCTCGTGCGACATCAACCCTCAGCCAGCGATCCATAGACCGCACGGCCCCTCACTACCGCACACTATCGGCTGTAGCAGCAAACGTCGCCCACGCAGCCGCTCTAGCCGCCAAACACGAGGAGAACGTCCACCCGCGTCGTTCGCGTCGATGGAAGAGAGAACTCAGCGTTGACGTCGCGCCTGAAGGCTCTCGCGGCCGCATAGAGAGTGCTCGTGACGGATATCAGGAAGCAGACGATGAGGAAGGGGAAACGATCAACCCCTTGACGCTTAGTTTTCATTCCGAGCTGGGCGATCCTGAAACCAAGCGTCGGGTCACATGGAGTGCTGAGCGTCGAGGAGCGAGTGTAGGAAGGACGCCTTTGACGCGGAATACGTTTGCACCGAGTCAACAGGGAGACTTGGACGATACCGATCGAGGGAGATCAGCACATCGTAGCGTGGATCTCGACGCAGGAACGGAAGTCGAGTCTCCAACAGTACGACGGACTTCGCGCGCGAGTCGTCGAGGTGCAAGTCTCGTGTTTCTCGGTGCTTGGACACTTCTTAGCGTCGGTACTCTGGCCAGTAGCCGACGCGGAATACCCCCTACCGTTGTGTCCGACTTGGGAAGAGTGGTGTCTGTTGGAGGAATCCGAATACCTTTTGCTGATGTTACGGTTCCCCACGACGATTCTTCACACCCAATACCATCATCGTCATCCGACCCTATTGAAATCAACTTACCCCTCCTTCAAGAACCGCCTCAACTTCCTGAGCCGCCGAATCCTCCTCCCCCTCCTCATTCCGATGATCCAGACCTCTCGTCGGAGCGGATTTTGGGACGCATCTTCGCGTGGTTGTGTACTATATTATACCTCACGTCTCGCCTGCCGCAAATATGGAAGAACGTAAGTTCTCGAAATATCCTACGCCTGTCATCGTCGTTACTAATCCCTCGCTTTCAGTATGTTAGAAAATCTGTAGAGGTAATTCTCCCCGTCCAATGCCGTGAAGTTTGTTTGTCATTGACTGACTCAACCTCCCCAGGGCTTATCCATGTATCTTTTCGTGTTTGCTTTCCTTGGTAATTGCTTCTATGTACTATCTATAATGACGTCGCCTCAAGTACGCGAACCCGCGCCTATATCCACTGCGTTCTTGAAAGAGAGTCTTCCGTGCGTCACGCACCACTCTTTCCTCCCTTCCTCCATGACACTGATGTGATCGTTCTCTTAGATACCTGTTGGGTAGTGGGGGAACACTCATGTTTGACATTACGATTGTCTCGCAGTCATTTGTTTATCGACCTCGACCTCGCCATCGTTCTTCACTCCGGAGCAGTCGGTTGGCCGAAGAAGAGGCAGGATTACTCAGTTCCGAGCCACTGGACAGTTCGACAGCCCCGTAATTACAACATTGGAACCCACTCGGCCATGCTTTATATAGACTTTTTTTGTACCACGGTGCGCCGCTTCGTGACGCTTCGGCGCTGGCATGATGCTGTGCTGTGTGAGGTTACTTGGGTACCCCGACTTCCCACTACTTCCCCCCNAGCTTTCCCCTTCCATCTACCTCTCACCATGGGCTACTTCGATAGTTCTCATGATTTTACGATCGAGCACAGTGAGATGAATGATATCGCTGGGGACCAAATCATCCATGATCATAGCACGCACAACAATTGGCAGAATTCCAACAATACACGGAATACCAATATTTCGGATTCTTATAACGACTATTCGAAGCGACTGACGACCAACCGTATGTACAGTAGCACCTTCATGTTGTTAGCTGTGTGTGATGACTTCGGGAATAGACAATTACTTCAACCACAACGGGGGCGGTGGGACGTTCAATAATGTCTCGGGGACTCAAGTGAACAACAGTGGGAGTCTCAGCGTCAATACGTTGAGTGACGACGGTGCGTGATAAACGTTAACTTGCGAATTTGATATTCTCAAATCCCGACGCCTTAGGAAGCCCTCGTTCTGCACGCCACAGCATGAGTATCAACCCCCACGCTGCGTACCAGAGTCCACCGCCCTATTCATCCACCCCATCACCGGCGTCGGCTTTCAAGAGTAAGAATCCCTTTCTTGCGTTGGCTTTGGAATACGAATACATGCAACGATCGAGGGAGGGGCAGAAGCGGATACCCATGTCGCCGTCATCGCCCAGCATCACTGCCAGCAATCCGAGACGCCTCTTGCTGCAGAGCGCGGAAGGTGCGGAGATTAGCGATGTTGTGGCCGAAGATGATTCCGATGAGGCTTGGGTGGACGAACCTACGGACAAACAACCAGGGGATCGTAAGTCAGTGGCACTGCAAGTCACCGAAGGCCGAGCCCAATAACACCTGGCTTTTCTTTCTCATCCTCGTCCTGGGGAACCCCGTCGTCCTGGGTCTATCTTTATGTTTTATGTACTCGAGATTTTCACTACCCTGTGGGCTCCTTACATTCTACTACGTATGCATACCCGACGTTGCTCCAGTGCGTTGATCGTTTCAGCGAGTCGGCATTTTGACTTTGCAAAGGTTGTAACAGCCTCACTACCTGCTTACTTGGAGTGCTACCATTTTGATGTGCTGTTTTTATACCATTGTCCAAATGACCTTCATTCTCTACCATGTGCCCCCGCTTCGATTCTCAACATTGATGATCGAAGTCAGAGGTCAGATCCGGCGTGCAAGTCGCCCACAGTCGACAAAAGTTGTCAGCTTTATTCGCCTGCATGATCCTCGCAGGCCTTGACTACTTACTAGTAAGTGTTCTCGATTGTTGTTTTCGCTCGTACTAATTTATTTATAGACTTACGTGCACATTTTATACTGCCCCAGAGCCAGTACTAGCCAATGGAATGCCTTTCCGTCGATCGCTGGCATGTCGGAAGCTGATCACTATGGATCTATCCCCAATCATCTTCTGCGTCGTATTCGTTTGCGAAGCGCAGACCGTTGACCCTCATCCTTTTGGGCTCAGCCGCCCGCTGGAATTTAATTGGCTTATATGTTACGAACAAAGAGACCTCTCTACCGGCTACCCTTCCCTTTCTTTCCTTTACCCCCTCCATTCTTTTTTTTCATTTTGGACGTTNCTTTAAATGGCCCTCATCGATACGGACCGAACTGTGGGCGCCCTCCTCGCTGGTGGACTGATAGCGACTGCGTACGACTTCCCTCCCCCTCGTGTGCCATACTCGTTGTCCCAAATGGTTCTTTGGTTGCCAGATTCACTGGGGTAATAACGGTGCAAAGCTATACCTATTACAAACGGTATCCGAACGATGCTGTAAGCGTCAAGCTACTGGTAAAGTGCACCTTCATCTATCGGAGGAGTTTCCACCGCTTATCCAACCAACTAGGTTTCTTTTGTCTGGTATGGTCGATACACTCTCCCGGCTGAATGCGCCATTCTGGTGCTTACCTCCCTCCACAGGTTTCTTGACTTTGGGCATACCATATTTATCTCCTTGTCGTTATGGTACTACCTCATCAGCAACTTCGGCCACACCTCTAGGATTGACTCGATCCCATGGTGAGATACGTCTTTCTCCCTCTGATTGCCCTGCACTGAAGATGTCTGTAGGAGCCTTGCCGTCAGTGTGTGTCTGTGACTGACTTCGTCCCTGCGCGGCTGATCGTCGTCAATATAGATGACCATTGCGTTCACGGCCGTACTTACCTTCCTCGTCCACTGGTACGCCTTCGAATTTCAGCCTCACGTCTCCAACTCACTTTCTTGGTTTTCGTCAGCTTCTTCATACATCGTATCCACAAACGTAGGCTTGGTTACAACTCTGGGAGTTTCCCATGATTTACCCTTGTCCCTCAGTGAGTTTCGGGAAATGGATCATCGTCATACCATTGGTATGGTTCTTCCTTACTGTTGGTCTGTTAGTTCAATCTTTGATTGACGTCCAATAGGCTGCCCTAGCTGTCGCTCGCCTTGGTGTGTACCCGCTGTCAACTTGAATTGTTAGAAGATGCAACTTAACCATGGCTGCCGTAGGTTTCGCCGTTCGTGAGCCCTCTTCTTCTTTATTCGCATCCACCAATAGTAACCTATCTAACAAGTCACTACGTCGCAAATGTACGGGACCCCTTGAAGCCTCCCGCTACCCTAGGTTGTTTAAATTGACGGTGCAAATTTAGGATTATTCTGGACAGCCTTGGCACTTTTACGGAAAGGTTTCATGTGGGTAGCTCTGTCCTTTCCAGACGATTATCGTGCTCAATTTTCTGGGAGCGCAGTGGTCCTTCACTCTAGGACTGGCTCTGTCATCGACCGTCGATGTCTTTATCACGGCTTGCCTCTGTTTCTTCCTTTCGAGCAGTAGAAGACCGCTGTCAAGGTGCCAAAATATAGCCTCTGTCCTCGATCTCTCACTGAGTTTCTTCCAGTATGAACGCAGTCATTGATACGCTGATTTTATATGCCTTCGAAAACGGTATCTTGACATGGTATTGACCGTCCTCCACACTTTGTAAACATCCGCTCACTCATTGCGACCAGCGCAGCAACCATCGTATCCATGATCTGTGTAGGTTCCTCTACGTCTTGCCTCGCCCGCCGATCTAAATTTATATTCGTCCGCAGTGGTTAGCAATGCCTCATAACCTCATCTGTACGACATTTCGCTTCCTGGCTTCCATTTCAAACTTTGCTGAGCACCATTCTCTTGTCAGTCATGGGGCTCCACTTCATCATCAGCAAACGTCCGTACACTTCTACTCTACTCGCCGCGTTTGTCAACCCGAGCGCTCATCACTCGTTTCCACCACACAGTGTATGCGAACTCCCTGCTCGCTACGTAAGAGTCCATTCTCTCGTTCCATTTTCCAACCATTTCTCACAAATCCCTTCTTCTCCCTTGATATTTGAAATAGCCTTAACACACGAAAACGTCTCCGTGGGGTTACCTGTGGTCGTGAGATTCCCGTCGTGTTCACCGAAGACTTCGCTGCACAACCTCGAGGCAACATATTCTCCCGAGTTGCCCATGTAGCTCCTGTTTCTTGTTGCTATCCCCGAGTAGATGTATTAACGTCCGTTTTTTCGAATAGACTATCAGTCAAGATGGAGGTAAACGAGGGACTGTTTCTCCCAAGGTGACTATTACCCTGCGAGGTAGATATTCTATGGCGCTGATCAGCCGCTTATAGGTCCAAATCAACGTGCGACAAACTACGGAATATGCTATGGATGAAGGGAATCAAACCAAATCGAACATTGTTTGATCTCTGCGAGACGCTCTGCATGACATGGACACAAGTTAATATACGCTCTCGCTAATTCAAACTTATTGGTTGCCTATCAGGTTATGTTTCAAAGCTTATCTTGCACACCGTAGCATCGGTGTAAACGGACGAATACATATCACGAAGCATAAAGCATAAAATCACATAAAGCGTATATCATGGCGGTCGTGAAAATGGTGTAAGATACATTCAAATTAGCAACAAGAAAGGACCATGGATGTTTGCAAGAAAAATAAAGATTATCGACGGACGTTGAACAGCGATTTCGTGCCACTTGGTTTTGCAGAACTCGCGACCTCAGGCTCCACCTGCTCGAACCCGTAGTACTTGGTCATATTCAAAGCAGCCCTGGCAGCGTCGGCGGTGGCCTCATCAAGACCTTCATCCTCCAATCCATCAACAAAGCTTGAATCCAAGCGCTCCAGAGATCGAGCAGGCCGCAGCCGCGTCTTCAGGATCGGTGTGTTCTCGACGCCCTTCATGGGCTTATTTGACGCAGAGGGACGGCGAGATAAACTGAAGCGAGAGCCGAGACTACCACTCCTCGTCCTCTCGGGTTTGGTGGCCACGGTGGCGTCTAGTTCAGGATCCACTTTACGAGAGATGAGAGACCCAAGTTGTTTGATCGACCATGTCCTAGTTCGTGTGTGCGTTGACGGAGTCGATGAAGGAGCCCTGTCGACGACGGTATCCACAAGCCTGACAGTCCGGAACCTGGGGGCCTGGTCGCTGTTTACGTTCACGACGGTGAGAGGGGCGTCCAGACTTTTCGCTCCTGTGCCGACGTGAGCAGTTGCGGCAGAGTTGAGCAGAGTGCGCAACGCTTCGTGAATACTGGTTCCAGTCTCATTGGATTCTACCGAAGTCGGGCGAGACCGAACATAGACAGCGCGAATAGACGGACTGGGCGAAGCAGGTCGAGAGGGCTCTGGCGTAGGGTGCGGTGGAACGATACCGTCCAAGGCAGCGATGTTCAGTGGAGTAGACATCGCGTCGAGCATCCGCAGAGTATACCGGTGATGTTTAGGTTGGGAGGCGTAGATACTGGGAGTTACAGAGACACAACGCCCTTTTGTATGAAGTCTGGGGGTCGCTTGCATTGTCAATGTATTGTCTGAGCCACATTCCCGTGGTGGCCTTTCGATTATCAAAGAGCAAGTCAAAGTTCGGTTAAATAGACCATGGGAATGACTATGAGACCCTATGAGATCGGTCAGCTTTGGGCCCTTTATTAAAGTAGATTTGTGGGCAGACGGATGAGGCTTGAAAGAGGCAACGCATGGACCAAGACAAACCGATCCAGGGGCAAGATCAAGGGGAAGCAAAAAGGATGGCATCTCCGTGGATTGAACACGGGACCTCCAGATCTTCAGTCTGTTGCTCTCCCAGCTGAGCTAAGACGCCTGTTGTTGGGAGTCCCAGTCAAAGCAATTATATCGTCTGGAGAAGAGCCATGGAAGTCGTCAATTTGTTCGACATTAATATTACCATTTGATTGGTTCAAGAAAGGATGTACAAGTGTGTTTGCAATATTCTCTACGCTAATAACTAAGGAAGACTATCGATATAGTTTGCCGTCAAATCAAAAAAGGTCCATAACAGCCCATGAGTTGTAATGCTACGTACGGCGCTCACGCCGAGGCCACGATATATTCGACCGATGCCGGCCAGGAATGGCTTGGGATTGCTTGGATCGGGTCCTGATAAATATATGCATGCTAAGCGTACTCGAAGCATGAGAGTCCGTTCAGAGCGCACCTCTTACAAGCCGATAAAGCGTTTCAAGCGGCCCACGGTAATGTTCGCCAGCGAGTGCTCGCTGTTGCACCTTCGTTTTAACACTGTCCAAGCAAATATCAGCGCTTCTTGTTTTCATAAATGATCTGAGAGATGCTAACACGTCTAAAGGATATATGATAGCCCATGACGTCACCTAGAGGATATGAGGTATGTCAACATCAGAGCGATCGTGGCATCGAAGCAACCTCACACCGGAGAAGGAGCCACAGACGAAAGGGACGAGCGACGAGTGTATTGGCAGCCACGAAGGCGTAGCACCCTGCTCACCAGACCTGTCTCGTCCCAATAGATGTCGCATTCCATCATATTCGAAGAAATACAGAGCAGTTCCAGCTGTGTCGCGAACTAGAAACCATGGTTCAACAGCCGTTAAAACAGGATAAAAGGGGACGTACCGAAGTGAAGTCGAAACCCAGTATACAGCCCCTTCACACCATTCGTCCGAAAGATCTCCTTGACAGCTGCAAAGGTTCCGGGAGGTTTGACCAGATGGACTCCCCGAGATTGAGCGATACTGAACTCTAGCTGTCTGCGGACTTTCACCAACTCAAACGCTAGGTCAATCTTAGCCTGTGTAAGGGGGGAAAATAGAATGTATGACAACGCACGAGCACTTCCGAATGAAATGAGAGACCCAGCCATGGCTCCACTAATTCCTCCAACCAACGCGGCATCAAGCGGGTTCACGCGATTCAATATGTTGCGGTCGCTACAAAGTTCCTTGGTCCGGGTGTAGATTGTGAAGGAGGCAGCACCTATTCCGTCCGTTCAATACGCCGTCCCGCTGGAACGGAAGGCCAACCGATACGCACGAACGAAAGATATGGTCATCAGCGGTATCCATAATCCCCTGTAAAAGCCCTTTATGCCCTCTTCTCGATAGACGATTGCAGCAAGCTTGGGAACGGTGATGGGGGTTTTAATGGTCTGCAACCTCGACTTGAGCGAGTCCAGCTATTGAAAAATGAGAAACTGTATCGGAACACTATGGAATAAGGGCAGCGCACAGGATAGCCAGCAAATGTGGATATGTAGCTTGCCGAGAGTGCACAGACGACAGCCTTGTTGCCTATGTAACGAAAATGACTTTGAAATCCAATATTCAGCTCAGTGGGGAGCTCAACATACGGCGAAGGGCATCGTTATAGGCAGTGGGCGAGCTTGATGTTCTTGTGGGGGCGAGAGGCTGAGAACGGATGTCGGACTGCAGTCGGGAAAATAGGACACACCTAAGTCCATCCATAGAGCACAATCACTGGCCAATTGTAGGACCAGTTCGTGCCCCTGCACGAGCACAAGGCAAGGTGATGCAGAGTTGACGCAGCCCAAAGTTCACGCGACTGGATTTGTGAATTGCTGCAGGATTGGGCGGAAAGCAGAAAGAGAGAAAGCTTGTTTGCAAAAGTTATTCTGCGACCAAACACCCAACGGCTAATGATCGCTAGAGTCACGCGCTTCGACATCACCACGGTGGATTTCACGCTGCGAACGAAC